>CM064579.1:21648853-21710725 GCA_032716605.1 Paralithodes platypus | reverse complement strand
AAGCGCGATAAGAGGGAGTCTTGCATCGACTGATCTCCAAGTCGCCCGTCGATGCGTGACACAAGGCACCCCTGCCTAGCCCGACAATCAACGAATCCGAGAGAGGCGACCCCCCCCCCCCCCCCCCAGAATGGTCGGTACCACGCAGGGGTGAGCAGCTGCTAGCGGGACCAGCTAGATCGCACGACAACAACCAGCAGAGTCTGCTGGCCCAAGGAATGCTAGCGGACGCAAAACCACGGTTGTGTCGCCGCTGAGGTACTCGTCCCTGAACACAACCTCCCGAGGGGTACACAGCACCATCCCCCTCTTCCCGCGACACATCAGCAGCCCCTGAGAAAGGTGACCGTCCCGAAACACGACGCTAGAACCCTCACTGAGCCAACAGAAGGAGGTGTATCCCCCCGTGGCGAGACGGTTCAAGTGAAGTTAACATGGAGAGAAGAAGGAGGAGGAGCAGGACGACGGGAGTGGGAAGGACTGGCCCTTAGTGAAAAGAGGTCAGAAGGAGCCGCGGGGGGAAACAGAGCACGGATCCCCGGGGCAGAGATAACAGGCGCGGGCCCGACACCGAGGCGGAGAATGGAGGTACCGCCACCAGTGGGACGAGACGCTTAAGGACTAATAGTCACCTCGAAGCAGGTGAAGTGGGGAGGAGAAGCAACTACAATCCTGGCGGACCCTCCTTGGACAGTGTAGGAGGAGGGAGCAGAGGGCCCACTACAGCCCTGAACCTCCTGCGTATCGATAGAGGACAAAGGACGAGTGTACGCTCGTCTTCGACGCACGGGAAGCGTGTGTGAAAGGTAGTAGAGCCCCTATCCGTAGAGCCTAAGGGAGGGCGCACAAGGGCAGAGCCGCTAACCCCGGCCGCAGGGGCGACGAAACATGACGAGGGCGATGGGCGCCGTCAAGGCGATCAGGAGGACAACGAGAGGGCAGGAGAGGACGGGCGACGAGTCTGCGAGCGAGAGCCGTGGACAGATCAGGGGATCCCCCTGACGATGTGACGACCGGCTTAGCGGGACCCCGGGGAGAGGGCCAGGCGAACGGCCTTCAGTCGGGTCAGGGATACCCAGCGGCGACGCGGATCGCGTGGCGGCAACAAAGGCCGGGGAACGGTGGCCCACAGTCCAAAATGGGCGGGAAGACTATCGCCCACACCGTGACTTGTAGAAGGGAATCAGACGGCCAGTGCCGCCGCGGAGGAACCAGGGTTCTATGGTGCACCCAACATCCACCATGGCCAGACACGGGCCACACAGAGCAGGGAGGTAGTCCGCAGAGGACCACACAGTGCGAGTGGCACAAGTCAGGACTTGTGGCTTCTCCAAGCACGGTGGCACCGACATCACAGGGCGAATAACAGGGGCCCCGCCTACGCTGCAACTTGGACAACACACACCATAATCAGCACACGTCGAAGGAGTAATTGGAGAGAATGTCCAATAGAACCAGGGAAGGAGCATGGGGAAACAGGACACACACATGCAACCAGGTTATCCGTACTCCACCCTAAACCGGGAGCACAGAGTGTAGGCGAGTAGGGCGGGTGGCAGGGCGAGGTGGAAGAGCACCTAGCAGAACCTGCAAAGATTGAGTCGTGTTAACCACCACTCAACATCTTTACATGCAGGGCCTATAACACCAGTAAAGTGCCCACACCAAGATAGTGTCAAGCAACAAGATTACATAAAAAAGGTCAACAGTGAAAGCCAACTATTCTCCCCCCGCAAATTTGCGGGCCAATGGAGGCATAACCGTACGGAGAACCACCCTCCCGCAAACTTTGCGGGACCCCCCAGCGATCTCCGCAAATTTGCTGGGAGCCGAAACGTCCCAGAGTGACCGAATACGAGAGCCTCTCCGCAAACTTTGCGGGACCTACGCCGAGATGGTCCGGCGACGAAAAAGGCGAGAGGAGCGTCTAGGGAATACCAAAAAATGGCCACAAAAATGCGTCATCCCCTTATGAACTCCAAGCATTGATGGCGCATCAACGTGAGCAGTGTCTTCCCTGAATTTATCCTAACATCAACCGGTAAAGGGAGAGGCAAGGAATACACACCAGGGGAGAGGAGGTACATCCCCCAGGAACCACCCAAACCCACAGAGGTTAGAGCAAAGTCCCATGAGGATAAGTGGCAGGACTGGTGGTTTCGCACAAAACGGGGCCCCCGTGGGGTACCCCTGGATTGGTCAAAAAGACTTATGAAGGGATGTAGGGTGGAAACATGAAGAGGAAACAAAAACCAGGTAAATGAAACTGGTGAGAGAACGGGTGGCCTAGCCGGGGTGAGCATAGAATGTGTCAGGGGCGAAAAACCCTGTGGTGGTGAATGAGGGGCCCCCGTTGGGGTACCCCTGGATTATCACGAACCACCTGTCCGCCCAGGCCCTTGACACAAAGTGAAGGCCCGAAAGGGGGGACCTCGGGAATAACGCTAATAATGCGAGCCGACAAACCTCTACCAAACAGCAGCACCGCCACCAAACGAAATCTCAGATTGTTTACCAACGCTACCACCTAGGCTATGAAAAATATGAAAACTCATATGGCGCAATAGCAATTCCTGAATGAGAAAACGAGCTATTCTAAAACAGCTCAAAGCTAAAGACTATGCCCCTCTAACAGGAAAAAGCACTAGAAAAAGAGTAGAATGCAAAACATACTACGTAGGACGAACCCGCACAAAGGCTTCGGTCCCGTACCTTCTGTAGGACTATTTTCCCACACGCGTTCTCCATTATACATCAGAACCCAGTAACATAGACAATAGACGCAATTTAGATCTCACCCTTATAAAAAGGGGGGGGAGGAGGGGGAAAGCCCATTTACCGTGTGCCCTAGATCACGTAACATCTGTCTAACAAAAAAGAAGGCCAGATATCGAAACTAACCTCAAACAGGGTGATGTGAAGTCCCGACGCACAGCACAAGCGGACTCAAGCAATGGAGCGCGTGAAAAAATGATGACAACGAGGGTCGCTCTTGCGCACGTTCGACAGGGATCTGCCCATGACGTAACAACGGGATGGGCCTTAAATTCGTCACTAAGGTAAACCCCTTTTTTCCTTCTTTTATTATTTGCTTTGTTCCTTCACCTGTTCCTGGTGGTTCGTTTTTGCGTTAATGTACAACTGTTCTCCCTATAGCAAGATAAGGAGTAGACTCTAGACGTTTTCTTTTTAACCGCGGTTGGAATTTGACGACATAGCAGTCAAAATAGACAAGTCGTCATTGTCAATTACAGGTTACTAAGCCTTGACGTTGGATTTTTCCAAGACTACTAACACATATATATAAGTTAGTAATTCGATCACCACAAATTGAGTAGTATGAATGCAATTTATAATTCGTTTATTTATCATGACCGGTAGCCTACAGTCGGGCCTATACTGGTGACTGGAAACGACTCGGCTTCGGACAGCTCGGCCCCACCTATGGCCCACTTTGGGTTTTGACAACTCGTCCACGACGGCGAGACCACTTTCGCCCCCATTTATGTGGAGACACAGCAGGATCCCATGGTTTTGCTACTGGTGCAAATTTGCCCCGAGACCAGATCAAGATTAGGATGGCGGAGAAGCTAAGTGGAGGGTTTTATGCGGGAGGCCATGTATGCAGCACCAAATCCTGTCCTTTGTGCGTACGCGCGCCCTTTTGCCCTAATATTTTTGATTATGTTGTATTTAGGCTCAACTGTTAAGTTAATTTCAGTTAGGTTTAGGTTAAGGTTAGGTTAGGTTAAGATAATATAATAGTATCACAGGAAAAAAAAAAATCGTGCCAAGGGGCCTAAGATTCTCAACCTGCAATGGTCGCAGAAAGGACAGGATTCTGCAGGATTTGGTGCTGCATACAATGGCCTCCTGTTTATTGGGCCGTGTATGTAATGTGGTCGAAATTTTCGTTTATTGTATCATTTAATGGCATAGGCTAGTTCTACCTCACCTCGATTCACTATGTGTTAGTTTAGGTAATCGGTTACTCTTAATGAGTTGTCTCATAATTAACACGGGGCCCGAGCGGTCCTCGTTTTTTACTGGGCCGAGCTGTCTCGCCGTGGGCCCGAGCTTCCCCGTGGGCCGCGTAGTCGAGCATGTCGCCTATCACTGTATTTAGGTCTCAAATTCGCTTACTGACCTAACTTTCTGCTGTGAACGTATCTCTCGGTCTTATTTGGGTTTGACTAGATGCCTAACCAACCTGGCGGTAACCCTACAATATCAACTACCTTACCCATCTCAGCGGTGTCACTTTCAAAGGGCTAATCTTTTGAACAAACAGTAGTGCCAACGTAACATATGTATTGCTAGATCTTAGTAAGTTATTTTGATCTAAGATCATTTTCTCTGCATCCATTGACATGAATTCTAGTTTTATTTTAGGAATATTAGCGATATTGAACACTATTAGAGAGATCATGGGATTATTCTATATATTGCTCCGCCAGTATTTCACTATCTAGCGACATTCTAGCAACCTTTGAGAATGGATCTAGCACTATTTTTGTTTTTTAGTTTTGGTAACCTGGGACCGAGCTGGTTATTTATTTATCTCTTGGATAGTTATTATCAACTGTCCAATGCTGTAGGTGGGTACAATTGACAAAGGTGAAGGTAAATCTGGAGTCATCCATAGAATACAGTAGGGTCTCACATAGAAACTAGTTTATGGTTCGCTAAAACGAGGGCTTTTTATGCGATTTCGTTTTATGTGAACACAGCATTTTGGGTGGCCCAATATCGTCAATGTTCATTGGAAGCGTAAATTTCCGTCGGGTAGCGTACGATATTATCGATACATTTTGTACGATATTTCGTAGCGTTTTGTAGCGATACTTTCCGCGGCGCTCTTTATGAAAACCCTCCTCGGATTTTGCCCCACTATTGGCGTGCGGCGGAGCGAGGATCGTTTTAATGTTGATCACATTCGTCTCATTCATAGATCGATGAACATTAAATATTAATATTGCTTAGGGTCGCGTACGTAACTTTAATCGAGTGACTCGTTTTATGACGAACCAAATAATTCTAATTATGATGCGGGACCCTACTGTATAAGCTAATTAGCAAGAATTTGGAGCTGGAGTGAGTGTAAGCCTTTGGTTACGTCTATGTAAAACAAATCCAGGCTAACCCTTGTTGAACAACCACTGTGAAACTGTGCCTTAATTTCGTCTGTAGTTTTCAAAGGTGGCCCCTTCAACCCCCCCGTCGCTCAAATAGAAATATCTATTGTGAGTTATTGTTTTCGTAGTTTAGGGTAAAAATCTATACCAAATCAAAGCACCCTGTTGCAGCTAATCTGTCCAAATTAACATGTCTTTGAACCGAGTGACAAAAACAGGATGAGATTGTTTGGCGAGCTATGTCCTTCAAGTTATTATTTATATATTTTTTATTGTTCTATAAACGAAGTTTTTTTCGTAGTGAGTACCCAATCATAAGAGGACGCTTCCATACGAGAATCCAGCGTTGCACTTATGCATGTTCTAACACTCTATTCCCCTGTTCCGGGTGGTTCAAACAGGCTGAGACCCGCGTGTGTTCGAAAAGAGAGCTTATTGGCTTAGGCCTCAACAAGTGCGCATGGGTTTAATCGCTAGCCTACCATCATCCTGTTGCGCATAAGTATTATAGGGTGTGCCCGTCACTAAAAATATTCATTGTACCATATATAGCATTAATACTTATCCATATTCGCCTATTATGGGTTGATTATAAAGGTATATAACGCTGAAACACCAATAAAACGAGTGAAAAAAACAAAGCGTTTGGATGGTCCAAATCGGAGATATAGCACCGCGAGTTGTATAACTATGGGTGAGGCCAAGCTGCTTTCCCCCCCCCCGCCAATTTCCCCCCAAGGCCACTGATACACCGTCGATCGATACTCTCTCTCTCCTCTTACAATTCGCTTGCTATCAGTGGAGTGACACACACTCCTGGCAACAACCGGCTATTCTAATGTTAGCACGAAAATACACCTCAGAATAAGGGAATAAACAGGTAAAATAGGTGATAACTGGAGGAAAGTGGGGAAGGAGGGGAGGGAGAGGACTGAGATCATTGCAATGGCCCAGGGGCCAAAAAAAAAGAAATAAATAAAAAAAAAAAAAAATAAAAAAAAAAAAAAAATTTGATGTCAAAAATTGATTTTTTTTCTTTCTCTGACTCTTAACCTAACAAGTGCGCATGGGGGGAATTGGAAACGTCCCCCTGTGCTGACGTAATTTAGGTGTTTTCGTCACTAAAATATTCATTGTGCCATTAACACTGTTCAGCGCTAAATAGCCCTAGGAGCTAGTGTAGTTTAATTTGTGCATTTCTGCCAAAAAATTCGATCTCACAGAATTTAAAAAAAAGTACCTCCATGGTCTTGGAAATAAGCATCACATCCGCCATATATATATATCCACCCCTAAAACAATGTGGGTGTGGAGTTTACGGTTGGCTGCAAGTTGAAAAAAATGGGCTGATAGGCACGACATCCCGTCGCGAGCGAAGTGTGTGATGAGCGTGAGTCAGGCGGGAGGAGAGAGAGAGAGGGTGGAGGCAAGAACGTGCCGATTGATGAGAATCAACGCTCTATATCTCGCCTAAAAGTCGCCATTTAATGGTTTTTTTCCACACTGTTCATATTCATGAGTAAGGCAGCCCATGTGAATAATATACACTGATAAATGAAGCGGCCAGGAGAGGCATTCCGGGTACGAGATAATAGGCGTAAAATAAAGAGTGGTGTATTGAAGAAAGGTGGGTGGTGCCTGAGAGCAGGGGGTCAGATTACAGTAAGTATATGAGATTCAGTAGTGGGTGTATGCACAACATTAGACCTTATAGACACTTTGGTGTTGGTGCGTTGCTATATTGTAAACAAACGATAAGGCTTCTTGGATGGCGCAGTATTTTAGAGGTACCCGACTTCTCTATTAGCCACAATTTTTTACGCACTATATGGCTTGCACCCCCTCAGACTAGGATGAAATGATTCTTTAATTACTTGTAAAAAGTTTCTTTATCTGCTTTGTTCGTAATGATAGAATATGTTAGGTTTATTGTAAAAGTATTATACATGCTAAATACTTTTTACGATATACAACAAGTGTGAATCGAGGGATAGCTATATATTCATTTTTTTTTGATGTCAACTGCAATGTCGAAGATATGTCATCCTCGTCTGCCCGAAAATACGTACGCACTAATCGCTGTCAGTATAGTGGTAACCCAGAAGCAGGTTTCTATGCGTCTATTGGTTAAGGTGATGGACCTGGAGCTGCAGATACTTGATCGGCCTAAGCCAGGACCGATAGTCAACAAATAGTATCACGGTATGGGGGGGGTTCGAAACCAGAGAGGTTATATGGGGATATTGTTTGTTTCGGAAAGATGATTTAATAATCACTATTTTGATGAAAAATTTTTTTTCATACTAAGTTTGCAAAAACAGTTGTAGAGACTTGCCCAAGCCTCGTTATAACGTCTTCGACTGCTTTCTATCGCACAGCTCAACATAAGCCATAGGGGGTTTTTTTTGGATCCATACTTAACGGTCTTGTGCCTATCTTTGCTCTCTAGTCAGATAGCTCCTGAAATTATGAAGTTTGGCCTGTACCAAAAAAAGGGGTACGACCCCTAAGCGGCACCCTTAATCTTACGACGCCCTGCTATTCAAAAGTCAATGCGAGTGCACAACCTTGACTCGGGGAATCCATAGCTCACCGAGAGCGCCCAGCGTAAGTATTGTTTTTTGTGTTCTTATTTTGTTTTTTCGTTATGTTTGTTTTTTGTTTTTTTTTTGTTTATGACAAAGCCCGGTTACATAATTAATATTACATTATTATTATAAATTATAATATATAAAATAATATTCCGGGGGTGTTAGCTGTTACAAAATAACGAGTAGGTTAGTACATTAAGTTATTCCAGCATCTATACTTACATAGAGCGTCCCATACATTAATAAAAACAAGCTCTACATTGTGTCCGATCTGCCTGGCTTATGTAATCAAACTAGATAATAGTGAACTATTTCGCTTTAATACTAGTACTTACATAACTCGTATACATGTAATATTACATGTACTGTGGATTACTATAATATATAGTTATATACTTATATCCAAGAACATATGAACCTATATATCCTACAACTATAATTGGTACATGTATATGATAAATATACTCACGTTTGGTCAGGTACGGGCAAGTCGGTAGGCACGCAGCGTGTTTTGAGATCTCCACGCTTGGTCCGGTACGGGCTACGTCATTGGGTACTTCGGCAGGTGTAGGGTATTGAGAGGGATAGGGTGAGGGTAGGTGGTCGGACCTTGGCAGTTCACTATTTTGGCTGTAGATCGGGCGCCACATGGTTGACCCCTGTACTCCTAGTAGTACTTGAGCGTGAGTGGATAGTCCCATGAAGCACTCGCCCGAAAACCACAACCCAACGTTGCATTCCTTGCCAATTGATGTGACTCTCGCTTCTGTTTTTGTGGCTTTCTGGTGGAGTGGGCACAGACCTGGCACTGTACTTTGCAGCCCTCCGGGTGCCAGATAGCTCGGTGTGGATAGGGTCGTGTTTGTCATATCCATCAATGACTCTGTCTGGGAGGTTTGACTGCAACTGCGACCCCTGTGACCGGAGACTGGGTTGGATGTTTTTTTGTTGAGTTTGTAGGCGACGTTGTATATAGAACTCCCTGAACTTGAGTTTTTTGTTCGGGGCCATGTCTTTTTTTACCATCCACATTTTGTAAGCGTTTGAGCAATCGATGATGTCAACAAAGTTAGAAGGAAAAGCTTGTGATAACCACGTCACTGTTTTTTTCGTAGGCACTCAACGCCTGCAAGCGGGCAATCAGACTTGTCCACAAGGCGCATGGTACTTGGTATAATCCACCACCTATCATGTTTGCTGGATAGACTTCTTACTAGCCTGTTGTTTGGCTTTATTTTAAGCCCCTCGGCTTTGCAGCAGACATATCAAGAGCAGTTCGATAGAGTCGGGCACAAATCTTAAATTTCTAGAACTACCCCCATGCACCTTCTTAGCCTTGGCTGTGTCTACCTCTTCCTTCCTTATTTCCATTAGCAAGGAGCGTCCCTGAGAAGTGCCTTTGTCTCTCGATAATTTGGCCGGCTTCCAATACTAAGGTCCTTCCCCGGCTCCGGTCAGCTTGTCCTGTCTATGAGTCCGCATGTACACACTGCGCACGACTCCGACTGCGTATGGACGGAGGGAACTGCCGCATGCCCGCAGGCGCGTGGGGCCGACAGGTAGCCGGACCGGGCGCACCACGCGCGTACCCTGAGCGCTACGCTTATACCAGAGTGCATTAGGTCGTTGTGCTTCACAAACTGGCCTTTCTTCATGCCTCTATCAACCGCTCTGTGTTCCTTGAGGACGTTCTGTCCTAGCATCAAAGTTTCTAACATTTCTCTGCGCTGCCTCGCCCATCCACGACTGGCGCCGTACGCGCCCCCCAGCGGCCCGGAGTCGCGGCGCGTCACCCCCCCCGCCAGGCGGCAGCGGAAAGAACGGTGGTTCCCCCTTTCGCCACGGTTTCCCGCTTCTCACCTGCCCCCTCCTCCTTTCTCCCCCGTCCCTTTCCTCGCTGCCTCGTTCTCCTACCCGACCCTCCTTCCCCTTACACGACTTGATTAGTTTTCCAGAACGCCCCAGCCATCAATCCCTCAAAAGCAAACATAATGAAGCCATAGAACAGTTATTTCTGATCT
Organism: Paralithodes platypus; assembly: GCA_032716605.1. Lineage (NCBI taxonomy): Eukaryota > Metazoa > Arthropoda > Malacostraca > Decapoda > Lithodidae > Paralithodes > Paralithodes platypus. Next base: position 21,700,978 of record CM064579.1, on the reverse strand, counting down.
AACTATTATTTCCAATTGGGGCAGAGAGAACCTTGTTACATTTAACCCCTTAAACGCGAAAAGACTCTAGGGGCAAGGGTACTTATTTGTGCATTTCTAGCCTTGGATTCTGACAGAATTTGTTATATTTACAATATAGAGCATTATTTGTTTTCAGTATGCTCTTATTTTACATATATGATGTATATATGAACCTTCAAGAGTGCTAAGATAAGTTGGAAAAGTATTTTGTGGGGAAAAACGATATTGGCCACGCCGACCATAATCTCAGGCGAGAGAGAGCCACAGGCAACCCTCCCCTCTTGCTGTCTGTGAGTCAACTGAGGCGAGTGGGCGGTGTCTGGGTGTTATATAAAGATCTTTTATGCAACCAACTTGTGCTACATTATCACGGGAGAGAAAAATAACTGTTAAATGATGAAAATAAGAGGACAAATAGGTGATAATTGAGGAAGGGGGGGAGGGGGGAATAAGGAGGGGAGGGGGGGGGGGGAGAAACACATGGATGAGTACTAGAGGGGAATTATCTCACCTAGAGACAAATTCCTTTGTTTTGATAGCCCCTGGGATGTTTTGGAAGGCTTTCTTTATGGTCTTGCTTCCGTGAGGCCTATCGCGTTCCCTATGGTAAGCCTTCCGTGAGGCCTATCGCGCTTGCCGGGTTAATGCTTCCAAAACCCAATTTCTCCATCTATCAACCCGTTCGGAACTCCCAGAGGATTTTCCCTTATTCTTCAGCAATACAAAAATCAATCCTTTGTCTTCTCTCAATATTCTTGGTGTCTCTTTTTCTTCTGCTCGCACTTGGAAGGACCATATTACCAGTCTTGCTAAGGCAGCCTCCCAGAAGCCGGGTGTGCTCAACCGCCTCAAGGGGTTATTTACCCCTGCACAGCTTCTTGCTTTGTACAGGGGCACAGTGTGTCCTTGTATTGAGTATTGTTCACATGTGTGTGGAGGATCCTCTCACACCGCACTTCTAGACAAAGTAGAAAGGAAGGCCTTTCGTATCATTAATTCCCGCCCACTCACCAACTCTTTGCAAACTCTCTCTCTTCGCCACAATGTTGCATCTCTCTCGCTATTCTATCGCTACTACAATAATCAGTGCTCCTCAGAGCTCTTCCAGTGTATACCAACTTCTCTACATAGGGTACGTGGTACCCGTCTTGCAACACATTCCCACCCCTACTCTGTGCAACTCTCCAACCCAAGAGTGAAACGTTACTCTCAGTCGTTCCAGAGCTGAGCTCTGGAACTTTCTCCCAGGATCAGTCTTTCTCTCCTCCTATGACTTAAATAATATTTGCTTCAAACTCCGTATGTCCAGGCATTTTGGCTTGAACTTCCCTTGATTTTGGCCCTATCACTCTTTCAACTATGGGGGAGGCACTCGCTACAGACAGTTCTGCCTTTTGTCTCCTTCACTCAAAAAAAATAAATAAAAAAAAAAAAAATAAATAAAATAATAATAAAAACGGCAGCGCCAAAGTGCCACAACGCCGCCGGTTGGGAGGATCAGGTGGCCGTACCGGAGAGATAGCACAGGTGACAAATATTAGTTTATGGTCAGAGGAGCCCAAGGGAGAGAACAGATTTATAGTATAAGCAGAAGGGTTAGAGGTTAGAAATAAGTCAAGAATGTTGGGCTGGTCTCCGAAGCGATCCGGGATACGGGTGGGTTGCTGGACTAACTGCTCTAGGTCGTTTGAGATAGAAAAGATGTAGGCTTGTTCACCAGGTTGGTCAGTGGAAACAGAGGAGAGCCATTGGTGGTGGGCAACATTGAAATATCCTAAGATGGAGATTTCTGCGAAAAGAGAGATGAATAGAATGTGTTCCACTTTAGAAGTTAGATAGTCAAAGAATTTTAGATAGTCAGTAGACTTAAGGAAGAGATAGACAGCGCAGAAATATTTAGTTTGAATGACAAGAAAGCTTTAGCCAGAGAGTTGAGAATTCAGAAGATTCTAAGTTGGGAACACGAGAGAAAGCAAGATTGTTGCGTACATAGACGCAACATCTACCTTTGGCTCGAAACTAAGGATATAGATAATAGGAGGATACAGAGAAGGGTTTGCTGTCAGTAGTCCCAGACAACTGTGTCTCGGTTAGAAAGAGAATATCAGGGTTGGCAGAGGAGAGGTGGTGTTCCACAGAGTAGAAGTTAGAGGAAACGCCACGAATATTACATAAATTAATAGTAGAAAGTAGTGGTCTTTTAGCGAGTCGTTTCCGTTATTTGTATGAGCCTTGTTTTGTGGTACTCTGTACCAGGGTGGGTAAATATATGCTATCCCATGGGTTCACTTCTGTCAAAAGGTGTAATAATATGTGAGTTTGTGCGTGTGGTCTATTATTACAACACAATTTAATGGTGGTGGTGGTGGTGGTGGTTGTGATGGAGGTGACAGTGTAATGCAGGTATGAACGAGAAGGACGAGTAAAATAGTTGTGATGGTGGAAGTGATGGAGATTGTGGTAGTGATGAAATCATGTGCAAATGTTACAAAGACTATCAGAAGACATAATACCTGTGACAGAGTGTGTAACAAAGAGCCAACATCATGTCCCACGAGCCTGACCAGACCCACCTCTTTGCTGCTGAAAGAACGCCAATAATTAGTGCATTCAACTTTACTTAGGAGCAATCCATTTCCTAGTATTATTTAGGAAAAATATGATATTATTTGCTACCTGAAACTTATCCTATGATCTTAACAATTAACTACTGGAATATTTGTATTAATATAAACATTTTCGTGACGAACGATTACCAATGAAATTCACCATCGCATTCACATTATTTACGGAATTCATTGAACTATCTAGGAAAAGTTTTCGAACAGAGAAACTCAAAATTGCAGAGAATCGTTTACTATTTTTCCAATTACCCTGAAATTAACGTTTTTGTTTTTTAAGTAGAACGAGAAGAGTAATCAGTGTCTCGTTAGCGTAACAAAACATAAGGTGGTAATGGGCTAGAGAGAGAGAGAGAGAGGGTTAGGGGATGTTTACCTGCCAGATGACTAGAAATATCGCATTAAAAAAATTGCATATTGCATTTTAATGCCTTATTTAATATATAATATGAGTGTGTTTAGTTATTCACAGTAGAATACTAAATACTAATCAGTAGCAAACTATGTTCTCATATCCAGAGAAGAGCATTTTGGGCAAACTATTACGATTATTAACATTTATGGCACCATTATTTGGAAAATGATTATTCTACTTTTCAAACATAATTGGTATTGTTATCATTATTATTATTATTATTATTAGTATTATTAGTATTATTATTATTATTATGTGTGAGGGCTGGTCCTGTCCAGAGTGAGGTTTTACATCATCTACCCTACCTTAACCGTTTCTATCTCACTCTTTTCCTGTACTACATTCCTACTTCGGGGGCGGGTGGCTAGGAATCCTCCTCCCCTTGTAAAATTCACCTACTAGACGAGACAGAGAAAGGGGTGAGGTAACGCAAAAGTGGTCCTGGACCCTAAGAATTAAAACTTTGAATATTGTTTTTGTTCAGGTTCTGTCTCGAGTCGGCCACCCACAGCTATGGGGTATGTGCCTGAGTATATAGGCCTACATACATATATACATCAACTCTGTGTAAGCATAGATCTGTGAGGAATATCTGTGTGAATAAGAATAATGATTTTGTTTTTCTATCCATAATTGATTATTAATGCCTTCCCTTAACATTTTACCATATAGCGACTTAAATAATGAAGAACTACTTCTTATGCAACAGCAAAGCGAAAGGATAACTCTTACTGAACTAAATAATATGAAATTTAACACCTTTGAAATCGATCCACAGAATAAAAATGAATACGACCTAGATAAGAACCTCTTAACCAGCCTAACATTTGATACCCAGTATTGCTTCGTAGATTCACCTAAACCATTGTTTGATACCAAGGAATCGTCACTGATTATCTTGTTATTGAACATTCGAAGCATTCCATCCAATTGTTTTTAAATTTCGTAACTCAATGTATGAATGAAATTTAAACCAATTTAGATATTATTGGGTTTATTGGACTTATGTAATATACCTAATTATACTATGTTTAATCAATACAGGAACACAAATGGAGGGGAAGTGAGTTTGAATATCCGGGATTGTTTACAAAGTTGACCTACTATGGGTTTCAGAGGCCGTGTTACATCGTTTTTCGGGAATAACTTAATAACAAACAGTTGGATCAGTATGATAGTTTGCCACAGCTTTTTCACACCGTGGATGGGACTCGTTAGCCTTGGTCGGCAACTCATCTAGGGGAGACAACCTTATACATATCCGGGTGGATGGGACTCGTCAGCCTTGGTTGGCAACCTGTCTAGGGGAGTAAACCTGATACAAATCTGTACTGCTTACCTAAGGGTAAGGCAGGTTAGTGGATGTATTAGCCGAACACCACTGTAGAAACATAGTGCTAACAAGATGCACAGAGGGCCTCGGAGTCCGACGGATCCTAAATTGAGTGGTCAATCCTGTAAGTCCTTCACTAAACTGGCTCGGGTTGTCCCTCTCACAGGGAATAGGTCCGCTTGGGGGCATTCTGTGTATGGCCACCCTCGTAGGGGAGTAAGGCGTCCGGCAATAGATAGATAGATAACCCTAATTTTCGTCAATATTGTGCGTTACCAAAAGTGGAGAATTAAGCCACTTGTCCCTTAGTCATGAGGTTAAAGTCACACCTGTATGACTAGAAAACAGACAAGGCTACTGTGGCGTACCTGTATAAACCACCAAACCATTATTGCTCCTCCATCAATTTGTATGTGATGGCAGTAGTGATGATAATGACGTTATAGGTGTGTGTGTGCAACTGTGCATACATCACAAAAGTGATGATATGGTGCTTGTGGTAATTCAAGATCAAATACAATATGTTGTGTTTAGTGTTTAAGAGTGTGAAGATTCGAGAAGTTAGATTATTATTATTATATGAGATGCCGAAGTCTCCAACCAGGGTGCAGAAACACCAGCAAGATGAATCCACACAAAACACCCAGAAGCACTGGAGAGAGACTACGGCAACTTAAGGAAAACAAAAACAGATACTGTATACTGTATATATACATATATTAAACACAGACAAAATTAATAATACATGCAGCGGAGGATATCAAGTATAAATATAATACAATAAAATAAAATAAAATAAGTTTAAAAATTAGAAGTAATGCTGCAAAAAGCATTAACTCTAGACTTTAAAATGGAGATATGAGCTGAATTGACTAGCTCATTTGGCAACTTATTCCACAAGTCATCCATGGCCGGCACAAAACACCGTGAAAACTGTGTAGTAGAACAATTAACACGGCTCATGGCAAGATCATTAAGATTTCTTGTGAAGCTAATTGCACGAGCCTGGACATAAGGCCCAGGCAGAACCCCATGTAAGTGATGCAGAGGGTTGTTAAAAACTTTAAATAAAAGACTAAGGGCACCAACTTTACGTCGATGACACAGATCAAGAGACAAATGAGGTAGAATAAAACTGATAGAATTTAGTGACCTGTCAAGCAACTTGAGATGGCAGTCAGCTGCTGACAACCAGACAGGTGAGCAGTAATAGAATGTTGACAAAATAAAAGCATAAAAAGACTTGATAGCTGTGACGTCATAAGCAAATGTGTTATAACACTTGCGAAGCAGACCAATTTTTGGGGAAATGGAAGAGGAGAAAGAACGAATATGCTTTTCAGAAGTAAGTTTGAGATCCAGAGTAACTCCTAACAAACGCAGAGTATCCACATTCTCAATTTGCTCACCAGAAACTTGTAGATAAGGATGGGGAGGATCCAAGGTACGAGATCTGCTGATGATAATGGAGAGTGTGTTTTACTAGCATTAAGTTTCATACCCCAAAGTTCATACCATGATGTAATTTAGGCTACATCCCTATTCAGAGCAGTAGCAATTACGTGTCTATCAATTGGGGATGGAATTGACGCATATAACATTGTATCATCGGCATAGGAGATTAGTTTATTTTCAAGCTCGGAACACATGTAAGTGTAATTTTCACCAGATGGCAATGTCTCTCTGCATCTTGACAAATTATAATGAGGAGGTTTGTGATATCATGGAGGGTATTTTATCCATCTCAGCGATCATGTTCTTACGAGAGAAACGGACATTTGGGGTTTCCTACTGAAGGAATGGAGGTTAAGGAGATGAGTGCAATTCCCAAATTAGCCAACGAAGTTGGAGGTAGATTTGATTTTGACTCCATTTGTCAATCTGTTCGTCTATTAACAAGATATTGGTACGACCGGGGCTCGTATAAAACAAGGGCTCTTAATCATTGGACTAGGAAAGCACACAGCCACAACGGTAACACTAGATCCAACCCCTGAACTTATAATGCCGGCGCACAAAAACACCTATACCCTCCAGAGTTAAATCTGCGATAACGGGGTATCCTATAACTCAGTATATGTGCACTACTACTACAGGCTGATGATCTCTGATACAGCCTGATCACAACAACATACAATTACGTTAATAAGGTATACTAGGAAAAGATAGAGATCTTAACTAATTCACTGCAATGATTCAATGCAAACTAGAAGAAGGCATATTCAAAGTTACTCTAAACAACAATGAACTGTCACTCCTATACTAAAGAAAGTGAACGAAAGTCCCAAAGCATCGAGCAGGAATCTTCTGAAGAAAGTCTGATGCTGGGGTAAGATGATCGTATCGGATTTTGAACTGTTATATAAAGCAGGGACAATATAGGACAAGTGTAGAGGCAGGCAGTGTTAACTGACACGGGAATAACGATAAATGCACACTAGTATTATCTCCAACAACAAAAGAAGTCCTTCGTCAGGCAACTAAAACAAAAAAATGCTCAGGTTGTGCAACTCAACAACAACCAGGGCTTACAGTCAACGTGAATAAGAATGCTGCATACATAACATAAAGAGTTTATAATCTTAATCGGGTGTCTGCTAGTCGAATAAAGTCTAGCTGGGATGTAGTAGGCTAGGAAACAATGGCTGAGCAAGCGGCTCGTAGCCTAGCGAGGTCCTTAACACCTAACGAGCGGCCTAGGCGGTAAATAATATGTAGCCACCAGCGGGGTGTTTTTACCCAAAATAGGGCTGTTTACGTGATAATTTTCATGCCTAAATAAGACCCAGAGCGTAAAACAAGTATCTATCCTGAAAGGGCATAAACAGAGCTTTCCAATGACACCACAACGATCCTTGTATGACCGCTAGTTTTCTTGCAACAACCGCGCAACACGAGTGCAAAAACCATGTAATTCGGTACTTTCCCCACATAATTCACTATGTAGCGAGTGTGAGAGGGTGGAGGAGGTGGGATTCATGTCAGTTGGTCCACCGCCGTGGTCTGGAGCAGTCATACGCTCGCTACTCTCCAGCCACCACTTGTCTCTCTCTCTCAGCAACATTACGTGCTGAAAATACCACACGACTTATGTTGTGAGCCGCCAAATACTAGTCCAAATATCTTTCACTCGACATATGATGCGCGCCGCCAAAGAAGGGTTAAGACTGTGCGGCCAAATTACGTTAATTGACGGGGTGCTCTCTTGAGAGATCCAGATCGCTAGTATCTGGTTCTCTCCTGGCGACCCTCTCAAAGTCAAAGCAAACGAGTTAGCACAGTGTTGGGTGGCAGAGGCAAAAGCCCTCACTCGCAACACAGTGCTAAACTCACAATGTACACAGTCAAACAGACACGTCTCCGTTGCGATTGTACAGGTTCAACAAAACCTAGTACACATCGGAAATCACAACAACAATGGCCTCACCCCAGTCTAGCATTAAATAGCCCAGCAGACAGCCAAGGAATAGGCAGGGAGACACCGTGAGTGTGTCGAACCTCTACAGACAAAATGGTAACCCCTCCAAAATGCCTAACTAAACATATAATATCTGAGAGCTTCAGCATATAATACGATGGCCGATGTATGAAATCGTGGAGAACCAAAGGGGAGTTATGATATTAAATAGATTGAAAGAATGAGAGGTAAGAAGTTGAGAGACAGAGAAAGTGTTCTATAGGTAGAAGTCGGGAGACAGGTAGCAAGGTGACATGTAAAGGGTATACTGGTCAAACAAGCTCTGAGGAAGGTAGCGTTCTTGGGAACCCCTCCAGGATCACACACAAAGGCATGGTCAGCCAATCACAGGCCGCTACGTCACCAGGCAGCAGAAGGCGCCAGGAACCACCAGCCAATCAAGGGCGTGGGAAAAGCGCGCAAGCGGGAAACTCCTCCGAGCTAGGGAGAGGCAACACACATACGCACGCACACACCACCACCCCACCCTTGTCTCGCTCTCTCTCCCTCCACAATGCATCCTATGTTCAACTCATGATATAAAATATAATGCATTGTCACAGGCAAAAATAAAGACCACTTCTATACTGCCTGTGACATGACGATTCACAAGAAAGAAAGTACAACATTGTAGATAGACTGTAGCCCATTTCACTGCCCTGGCGAACGCTAGTGGCTACCGGGAGGCGATTCTGCCAACGCTGGCAGGCGTCACACACCGCCCAAGATGTAGGACGCTCAACATTAGGCGAGCACGATATCTGACAAGGCAGAATGCCGACAAGACCCGTCACACATAGCCACTCCACCAGAAATGAAATTCAAAGCTCAAGTCTTACATAAAACAACATATCAATGTAAAGAAAATCTTATAACCCCTACCAAACATAATAGTATAATTTAGCCTACTATGCTCCTTGAGCGAGCTTCACAGAGCCCAGCCTCCTAAGTGAAAGACGGGTTCAACTTAGGACTTTAGCTATAATATTGGCAACTTACAATTAACTATCAAAAGAAAGAGTTTTTATGTGATTTTTTTCATTTTTAATATGTTTTTGGTGTCTGCACTTACAGGGCAAGCCTAGTTTTTACTCCACTCTCAACACACACTGACTGAACGGCGAGGGTTCTCCTGCAACCAAACCCTCCCGTGACAAACAATCAGCCAAAACATTATCAGTGCACTTAGCATGCCACACATCCAACTTGTGTTTCGGCAGCACAACAACACCTGACACTGATAAACTGCCCAGTTCATCACAAGACTGGCATTTCTCTTCGCTCTTTCCGGCAATGGGGCCTGCCTTTCACTAGTTCTACCTTCGTGATAGGCGATGCAGCCCCGAGGCGGTCTATGGTGTCGTCAACTCTCGATAAGGTACAGGCGTCTGTCAGGGATAATGCACACACTCTCTCGCAATCAACACACTCGCTGATCTTGCCACTTAACACAGGTTGCAAAGTTACAGGCAACGACCACTCATGACATTCCTTATCCCTCAGACCCTTGGGCAATGGATAGGTGTCTGTCAGGGATAATGCACACACACTGATCTTGCCACTTAACACAGGTTGCAAAGTTACAGGCAACGACCACTCACGACATTCCTTATCCCTCAGACCCTTGGTCAATGGATAGGTGTCTGTCAGGGAAAATGCACACACACTGATCTTGCCACTTAACACAGGTTGCAAAGATACAGGCAACGACCATTCACGACATTCCTTATCCCTCAGACCCTTCGTCAACACGTAATCCAGCTCTGCTTGCACCACAGGCTGTCGAGCAGGGAATAAAACTGAGCCTTGCACTATCTCCAGCCTGCTTGTCGGATTCTACCCCGTACATCAGGCCTGGAGAAGCAACAAACATGCGGATGCACTGCCACAGCCTAGTAAACAACTTATCTCGCAGAACAACAATCCTAGTGCCCTCCCACAACCCAGCCGAGACCGCAGCTTCTAACCTGTAGTCTCCCTCCTTCTCCACCTTCGTCCCTAGAACAGCCAGGTCATGAGAGGGACAATCAGTACCACCTGTGCAGTCACTCCCATACTTCATTATTGCTAAGGCATCCCCGCCGATACCGTACATGCGCACCCCCCGCATTCCTTACGACTATATCTGCCTGCGCAGCATCACCGCTTTTAGCGACATGGCCAGATACAGTCGGTCTATGGTAGGGCTGTTGCATTCGACTAGAGCAGCATTGGGAGGCTATGCGACGACCGGGCACTTCTATGCCATAGCCAACCTCACCAATCTGCTCAAAGTCCTCCTTTTGACCACCACCCTTGGCAGCCATGGGTCGACCCTGACCTGACAACCATGTCCAAGCCTCGTCGCCCACCTTGAACCACCGAAACAACGAGGCTAACGGTCTCCCAACATTCACATGACCAGCCCGCGGAACATCTTGCACCGCCTGAGTTGTGAGGCTCAGGGTCCCGGCACGACCAGTGGGGTATGAACCGAGCTGGTGCTGGAGCGCTGCACACTGCTGCTCAGGCAGGTGCTCTAGCGCTTCCACAGCCACCAGACTCGTGTCCCCCGCCCACTGCTCCGCCGAGACATGACAATCCCTACTCTCCTCCACCTGTGCCCTACTGCCCCCCTCTCCTTCTCCACCTTGGCCACTGCAGACCAACGCAGGGACAGTAGTCTGCTCAGGTGGTTGCCTACAAACTCCTCCAACAGGTTCACATGACATGTTTCCCCGTCCTCATGTTTGATAGCCCCGTTCCCACAACTCTCCTCCAACTGGGAACTAATAAGTCGCGGAGTGCCATCACGCCCAACCATGTCACTAGGGGTGACAGGTTCTGGGGCCACTCCGGAGCTCACCTCTGGGTCAAGTACTAAGCCGCTAAGGAGAGCCGCTGGAGCAAAACTCACAAAACTCCCAGCTTTAGCTTGCTCCTTCCGACCGTTCCTCCGCTGGTCTAGAGACTGAGGAATAGGCTGTGACACTTTGGATGCAAGAGGTCCAGTAACAACGCACGCCATAGGTTGTACATGATACTTCTCTACCCACTCCTGTTCCTCCCTACTCACGTCGGCCGGCTTCTCGGCAACGACTAAGGGTGAAACCTCAGAAGTAGGCACCGCAAAGTCGTTGCCGAGAAGGAGGTCGACGCCCCCAATAGGCAAGTTCTCCACAACACCCACATCCAACTCTTGTGTCACACCATCCACCTCCAGTTCCATCCTGACCAACGGGTATGACTTGACAGCATTGATACCCTGCACCACAACCACCCGTGCCGCGGTTATTGGTCTACCAGTAAAGTTCTTCATTAAAGTCTGAGAGGCACCCGTGTCTCGCAACAGCTCAACTCCATGCTTCTAACCAGCCCACCTCACGCAGCCCTCGATGGTCACAAAAGACATCGCGGACAGGGTTTGGGCCTTCCGGATTCTTCTCCACTGGCTGTGTCCCAGCCTCTGACGTTATACCCCAGGCAAACTCAGACGACTTCGGGGACACCCCAATGTTGCGAGCCAAAGACACAACTGCATTAGGTAGCTTGCTTGGACAGGCTCTTGCAAAATACCCCTTCTCATGACAATGAAAACACTCTAACTCCCCCTTGGGCTTCCCTTGAGGTGGGGAAGGGCCCTGACCCTTCTTAAACGGGACGGTATTAGGTTTATGGTCAGACTTAGTATCGTTGCTCTTGTTGTAATGGTTATATGGTGTATCACTGACTCGGGGGGGTGGGGGGGGGGGGGTGGAGTGTTGCGCCCCTTGTTACCTGCATCGTTCCGTTGTGCAGACCCGCACCCACGAATCAGTGACATCCGAAGGTCAGCCATCTCAGCTGCCTCCTGAAGAGTTTTCGGGTTCTTTTCTTTAAGATTCAACGTCAGATCGCTGCCCGTACACTTACAAAATTGTTCTAGAAGCATCAGCTGTTTCAACTCCTCAAACATCGATGCCTTCTCAGAACGCAGCCAGTTTCTAAATGCATCGGACAGATCCCGGGCATGCTCAAGAAAGGTGCACTCACGACCCTTCGTTACACCCCGGAACTTCAATCTGTACATCTCTGGTTGTAACTCATTTGCCCGCAGGACAGCCCCCTTCAATACCTCGTAATCGATGTACGATTCCAAGGGCAACGCGTCATATGCCTTGAGTCCTTTGCCAATCAATCTAGAGGAAACAAGGGCTGCCCACTTAACTTCGGGCCATTGGTGCTCCCAGCACTTCTTCTCGAAACGCATACAAAATTCAGTGACACCCGACTCATCAAATACAGGGACCAACTTGAGCAGGTGCGATAAAGACTGATCAAGACCTCGATTCCCAGAACCGAGACGCTGCCCTGTCGACTCCACCCTAGACTTCTCAAGATCTTTGTCTGCACAGTACATGGCCTTTCTCTCCTCAGACTGAATCCTGGACATCTCAATCTCAGATTCATGCCTTCGTTGCTCAAGATCATATCTGGCCCTTCTCTCCTCAGCCTGAATCTTAGCCATCTCAAACTCCCGCTGCTGCTGCTCAGATTCCCGTTGCTGCGTAGCCATCTCAAGCTGGAAGAGCATCTCTGCCGTCAAACCTTGAGGAGGAGGAGATGCAACAATTGGAGACTCACCCAAATGCAAACCACGCTGCCAGTGATAATCGGCCGGCGGGAACGTACCTGGCTCCGGAGCCCGAGGGGGCGCCATAAATAAAGACCACTTCTATACTGCCTATGACATGACGATTCACAAGAAAGAAAGTACAACATTGTAGATAGACTGTAGCCCATTTCACTGCCCTGGCGAGCGCTAGTGGCTACCGGGAGGCGATTCTGCCAACGCTGGCAGGCGTCACAATATCTAAACGAATGATGAACCGATTTTTACGAAGTTAGTAGGGCAGATAGGATATGCGCAAAGGGAGAGTCAATTTAGGTGGTCAGTAGAGTGAATACCTCCGCCAGCGTAGGTGGATATATGAACTCTACCGAGTGCCTCTCTAGTTCCAATGTGGAAGCATAGGAATGATTATCTTTTGTATTACTGGTATGTATTAAATTTAAAAAGGGAGTTGAAGGGGATGAGGCATAACCCTATATTCATAAAAGGGAATGATATAGATGCTATCTATCTATCTATACAGTATATTGCCGGTCGACTTATACTCCCCTTTATGAGGGTGTTCACACACAAAACGCCTTCTAGGAACCTGTCCTACGTGAGGACAACCCGTGCCAATTTATTCAAGGACTTACACGATTGACCGCTCAACTTATGGACCATCCGACTATGAAGCCCTCTATATATATCTGTTCAGCACTATTATTCAACAGTGGTGGGACCATCCACCAACTTGGTTCACCCTTAAGTGAAGTAAATAGTAAGGATTTGTATAAAGATTACACCCCTAGACGGGTTGCCGACCAAGGATGACGAGTCATATTCACCCGAGAGACACTGGGCCGAAATATTGAATGACCCACACAATATTGCCTATAAATATTAATGTTTTGAAAATGAGTAACTCCTTGGATACGATGTCATCTTTTTAATGCACTGGTCGCGATCATTGGATGATTTACATTCAATTTAGGATTGACCATCTGCCCCAACTGCCAGCTTCGTGTTATAAGGAGGCACACAAACAAACAATTACTGGATATGAACGTAGGTTTTAATTAAGCATACTTAATGGGTGGAAGATCGTTTTTCTGGACCTCCTTCTCCCTAATGTTTAGCCCCACTAGTGTTGATATTATAAGACGCTCGGCCCATTAATTTGGCGATTTTGACACCTTTCATCCAATTTCGTTGTCAATTTTAAGACCTTTCGTACCATATAGGTGTCGATTATTTCCTGGCGAGCGATAGCGAGCCTTAAATTTTAAGAGGAATCGGCCATCGGCCGGGACATTTTTCTACCGAAAAATGTACAAATTTATCTTGAAGGGGGGTCTAGGGGGTGTTTTTCTAAGCTTGATGGAGGTCTAAGGAGGAAACTAAAACAATATATGAATAAATTAATTAATAGACCAAACGAACGGTCTGCTTCCCCTTAGTTCCCATAATTGTATAAGTTCTACCATTGAGCTAATACAAATATATAAAATCTCGTATAACATTCTGAATTTCCAGTTACCTCAAAATGAGCGAGCAATTAACGATGATGGAAGGGTTTAGCTTGAAGACTTGTCACTTTACATATTATCGTGATCAAAGAGGATTCGATGCACCTAAAGAAAAATGGTGTGGATGTTTCCTGATGATTGCTCTAATGAGGCCTTGATGAGACTCATTAAGAGGGCCCACCTCGCTTTTTTTTATCTTTCTCTCCCTCTCTCTTTCACTTGTATCCATTCGGCCCCATTCACCCTACTGTTTTAAGACGCTTACCCTCATCCAGGTGTCAATTTCTTCCTGGCGAGCGGTAGCGAGCCAGCATAAATATATTTTTGTTTTGACAGCAAGCTAAATTTGTAAATTTTTCGATAGAAAAATTTCTCCGGCGAAGCCGGATTTCTCCATAAAATGCTGGCTCGCTATCGCTCGCCAGGAAAAAATCGACACCTAGATGGGGATACACGTCTTAAAACAGTTGGCGGAATGGGGCCGAATGGATACAAGCCAGGGTAAGAGAGAAAAGGAGAGAAATAAAAAAAAAAAAGCCGGTGACTCCCCTTAACGGGAAGGCTTTACCCGTGTTGCTGCTCACACCATCGGTAAACTTTGGCCTGAGTTTGGATTTTAAATCATGTCGGATTCCATAGCTCATCCCCGAGATAAATATTATTTGTGGATGTAGGCTGCAATAATTATGATAAAATACATGGACATTAAATTTTGGTTCAATGACTTGTGAATAATCTCGCTAGGGTTAGCCGTCTTTGTTTTTGCTATCTCACACACACACTTACTCCCTTGATAAGGAGTTGCTGGAAGTCATTTTTCATTTGTCTGGCTTCCCTTACTGTTTCTGTTTGTGTCTCGCCTATACTTCTTTGTTTTTTCTATGTGAATGAGGGAGACAAAAGGCACAACCGCCTGCAGTGACTGCCTCCCCCAGAGTTGAAAGAGTGACAGGGCCAAAATCAAGGGACGTTCGAGCTAAAATGCCTGGACACACAGAGTTTGAAGAATTTAAGTCATAGGAAGAGGGAAAGACTGATTCTGGGAGAGAGTTCCAGAGCTCAGCAGTTGAATAGAAGAAAGTCTGAGAATAGCATTTCACTCTTGGGTTGGACAGTTGCACAGAGTAGGGGTGGGATTGTGTTGCAATGCTGGTACTAGTTACCCTACGTAGAGGAGGTGGTATACACTGGAAGAGCTATGAGGAACACTGATTATTGTAGCAGCGATAGAATAGCGAGAGAGATGCAACATTGCGGCGAAGAGAGAGAGATTGCAGAGAGTTGGTGAGTGGATGGGAGTTAATGATACGAAAGGCTTTCCTTTCTACTTTGTCTAGGAGTGCGGTGTGAGAGGTTCCTCCCCACACATGTGAACAATACTCAATACAAGGACGCACTGTGTCCCTGTACAGAGCAAGAAGCTGCGCAGGGGTAAAGAACCAATTGAGGTGGTTGAGCACGCCCAGCTTCTGGGAGGCTGCCTTAGCGAGACTGGTAATATGGTCCTTCCGAGTGAGAGCAGAAGAAAAAGAGACACCGAAAACATTGAGAGAAGATGAAGGGTTGATTTTTGTATTGTTGAATAATAAGGGATAGTCTTCTGGAGGTTCCTGACGGGTAGTAAAATGGATAAATTGAGTCTTGGAAGCATTAAATGCAACAAGGTTTTCTCTACCCCAATTGGAAATAATAGCTAGATCAGAAGATAAGTGTTTTATTGCTTCACAATGTTTGTCTTTGAGGGATTGCTGGCAGGGGTAAACTAATTGAGTGGTGTAAGGTAGAGTCGTCTGCATAGCCTATGAATGGATGGGACTGGATGTACAGTTGAGAAGATCATTTATGAAAATTAGAAAGAGAATAGGAGATAGGACAGAACCCTGAGGAACACCGGAGTTGATAGGATGAGGAAATTAGCGAGTACGGAGTAATGCAGCTACAATAGATCTCACAAACGCCTCCTCCTATTCATTTCCCTACACTGAACAAGCATATCACATGTCTTTCCAATACATAAAAACACGTTTAACCCACTGAGCCCCAGCGACACAGGGTTTGCGTCCACAATGTATGTAACGCTAAACCCCAGCGACGCATGGTTTGCATCCTGGCCGGTCCGGTCCTAATTACTCCGGTCCTATTGCACCCCGAGGGCTCAGATTTGTATGGGAACTGTGTAAGTATCCCACGCACCCATGTCGATGGTTGAAAACTCTCAAAAGACAACCGCGTGCGCGTGAGTGTGCAAACACATGTTTTTTGGGGGAAATTGCCTTCAATTTTTTACTCTTGTAAAATCCGTTTTCGGGGGCTCTGTATGACCATTTTTTGAGCTTTTTGATATTTTTTTTTTTCCTTCATTCCTAACCCATTCGCTATTGTTTGTGGAATAAAAAAATAAATCATAGTCAGCCGGTCCTGGGTGGTACATTTATTAATATTTAGCTGGTACTCAGCGGGTTAAAGTATCAACTATCGCTCTTTCTAATGGGGGGGGGAGACACTTATTAGAGGAAGTTTTGCTTTTTGCCTCCTGTCTACACATAGAAAAAAGGGTTCCTTCTTTCACCCCACATGCTTATGCTGCACCAGGGGGTTACATATCGTGGAGAGAACACGTGTTCATGGTCCTTTGTATCAGCTGTCTGTGTTCGAGGGTATAATTATGATCTCTACGCGTACTTTAGCCCATTATTAGCCATCGAAGAGATATTGCAAAGCTCTTAAATATATATATTAGAAAAGGAAACATTGATATATTTCAAGTCATTGTTGTATATTATAAAAATTAGTGTTCAGCATTATCTACAATTTCGAAGCTATGCCAGATTGACATGGTTCGCCTAATTTGTATATTGTAGACGTTCCTTTCTGTATGCTTTACTTCTGCTGTATACAGCAGAAAAATATAACTAGTCATCACTACGCCAAGGAGAATAAAAATAAGACTAAATATGAACTAGAACAACTAATAAAATAAAGTAAAAACAGATTCTACGACATTTTTGGCAATCCAGAAGTCTCGGAGGATGAAGCTCAAGAATAGAATTATACCCTGAAGCAAAACAAATCAAAACAAAACCAGCAATGTGGACAGCCCAGCACCTTGCTTTTCCTTTTTGTTCACCATTTCCCACCTTTCCTTCGCTCTACCCCTCATCTCACCCAACCTTTCTACCCCCTGATCATAATCCAGTTCGTCTGACACTCCCCATGAGCTCAGCTTCACTCTTTCTCCAAAGGGTAAGACCAAAGCCACTGAAACCAGTCTGGTGGACAGAAAGGGCATCGATAGATGTAAGGAACATAAGAATTATGAAGGTGATAGGGCTGACAACCCTACTCCTGAAGAAGAGGCGTTGACAAAACCCTCCTGCCTGTAGCAGCCACCACTGAACTCAGTTCTGGTGAGTACCAAGGGTTCAAAGATCTGAAGTGACTATTAGGTGGTGACATCCCGGATAAGACAGAGGACTACTATTAGGAGCCAGGCCAGCATTGGAAAGACGAGGTGCTCCGTACTCTTGTTGCCTGGAGCCAGAATTAACACCCAACCTCTGAAGCCTACACCTGGTTGAGATGGGCCAGGACCCTTCCGACGATGGCGATGAGGATTTCAGCCGGTACCTGAAGAAGGAGCCGCCCTACATTTGTGGTGCTGGATCTAGCATCAATAACACACTTCTAAAAGCTCCAAGGGTCAGAGGGAGACGCCGAGGCCCCAAGCCTGGCCAAGATGTGGTACATAATATGCATATATGCTTTATCTTGTACTTTAGCCATATTTTGAGTTTGTTTTGCTCCTGTCTGTATAAATTAACTATATTGTGTAATATTGTGTACTATACGTGTAATGGTAGATGGCCTTTATTCTCAATTTCACTCAATAAATGCTGGTGTTCCCCAGGGATCAGTTTTGGCCCCAACTCTGTTCCTCATTCATATCAATGATCTCATATCTACCACTCATAATCCAATACATTCCTACGCAGATGACTCAACACTCCACAGTTCCTTCACATTTACCAATTCTTTCACCCAACCCGATCTTATAAATTCAAAAATAAACACTGCAATTTCTCTGAACCAGGACCTTTCTAGAATTAATGAATGGGGACAAGAGAATCTAGTTTCCTTTAATGCACAGAAAACCAAGTACATTCAATTTTCTAACCGACAGAATCTCACTGACTCCCATATATTTTTTAATGATGTAAATATTCCCACTTCCCCTAGTATTGACATTCTCGGTGTAACATTAACTACTAACTTGAGCTGGACACATTATGTTAGAAGCATTGCTAAGAATGCCTCTAAAAAACTGGGACTCCTGTACAGAGTTCGAGAATTCTTCACTGACGAGCAGTTGGCCGTAATATATAAAGTCATGTGCGCTCTCAGATGGATTACTGTTCACCTCTGTGGGGTGGAAGTGGAGTGGTTGCATTGAGGCAGTTGGACAAAATTCAAAATAAAGCTATTAGATTAATCAATAACCCTGCAATCACACAGGACCTTCCTACATTAGCCATACGAAGAAACGTTGCATCCCTTGCATTATTCTACAGATATTTTCACAGCAATTGTTCCGAGGAACTTGCTTCAATTGTGCCGCCTCTCCACATCTTTCCCCGTAGAACTAGGGCAGCTGAGAGCGCCCATGAATTTACACTTTCTCCTCCACAATGCAGAACTTCTGCTTATCAGAATTCATTTATCCCCAGAGTTACTACTCTTTGGAATTCACTTCCCTCGAATTGCTTTCCACAAACTTACAATCAACAAATGTTTAAATCCAGTTGTTACAAACATTTTATGAATGGAGGATGCCTTTAGGCACATGGACCTTTTTGTTTTATCTGTGTTTTTCCTTCCTCCGTTCATTGTCTCTTAAAAAAAAAAAAAAAAAAAAAAATATTGCATGTACGTTCCTTGTAATTCTTGCTCTTAAGCCAAACACCCCTAATTTAGTACCTAACAATATTGGTGCTTCACACACATATACAGTATATATATATATATATATATATATATATATATATATATATATATTCTCTTTTAAACAGACGAGGTTAAAGGGTATTCCAACACTGACGTCACCAATGCCATCAGGGGAGGTGTGGTGGAGTGGTCTTGCCACTGGCCTGGTAATCCAAAGGTCCCGGGTTCAAATCCCGATGTATCAATGGGAAGATATTATTGGGATGGAATTTGTGCTGTACCTAGTATCAGTGCATTACCACAAGCCCACCGAAACGTCAATAAAATACCCTCATTGTTCCCTGATTAAATAGCAGTGTATGAATATTCCCATATTCAAAATATGCTATAGGGGTGCAATGCCTGGTGAGTTATCTGCTCAACAGGTGGCGTTGTGTGTGTGTAAGTGTGAGAGTCCGAGTGTAGGGGGTGAGACAGTGAAGCACGGGAACGAGATGGCTTCAGAGATGGGGTCGTTTCGGGCCATGAGTGAGCACCGTGCCTCATGTGAAGGCAAGATGGCAGGTGCTCGTTGTACTCTACGTGCTTCACATGTCTCACTCCCTAGACTGGAACAAGACCTCACGGGCTTCACTGTTCATTGTAAAGCGGTGAATGTTAAGGCTCTCAGCCTATGCCCGAGAGGAAGTAAGTTGGAATATAGAAAAAAAAAAAGAAAAAGAAAAAAACATCACCTAGAAAAATGGTACAAACAAGACACCCGTAGCACCAACCCGGCCAATGACATTACATTTTTCTACAGAAACTACATGTCTTCCGACCACACAACAGACGAATCCATTATGAAAGAAATAATTCACAAAAACGTCCTCCCCACCAACCCTGACAATAAAATAAAACTCATTATTTACTACAAATCTCCTAAGACCTCCAACCTTGTCCTCCGTAACCGCCCCATTTCCACCAACCAACCGAAAGACGATCATGTGATATATCAGCATATTTGCACCTCTGGGGACTGTGGACCCCTATCCTATGTTGGTATGACACAGACTCGCCTTTCCCGTCGACTAACCCTCCACCTTCAATCTGGCGCTATAAAAGATCACTATCAAGCCCCCCACCATCTTGCCCTAACTCGCGCCGACCTAGACAAACAAACCACCATACTCGACAAAGAATCAGACCCCAGAAGACTAGCTATTTTAGAAGCTCTATACATCCAAACACTCAACCCCAGCATCAACAACCAAACACAAGACCTTCAAATTCTTCCTTCAGGCAAGCGCTACAGGCATGTTGCCCCCTTTCCTCTCGCCCCGTGCCCCCCTACCTTACGCCTCCGCACTCAGCACACAACTGACAACAACAACCAATCACAGCCACCCACAGCCAACAACCAACCACCGATAAGATCTAGTGCCCGTCTCGCGAACAGACTGCCTTCCACCAATGAACAGCCACCACACACCCAGTACCTCCGCCCACCTTCCTATTCTTGATCCTCGAATTTTGTATAAATATGATACCTTGTCCCTATTCTAATCATTACCTCTCCTTTCCCTGAAGATGCAAGATGTTTACTTGTGAAACGTTGGATCCACCATGAATTTTGCTAACCTGTTGTACCTCATCTCTGAACCCCAGAGGAAAATTGTTAGAACTATTGAAAGCTGTAACAATAAAATCCTTAATGCTGAAACTGCCAGTGCCTTTAACCTCGTCTGTTTAACCCTTATTTAGCGGCGAGCAACATAAGTCGAGTTAAATAAAGCTGGACTATGTGGCGGCGCTCGACATAACTCGAGTGGCAATTTCAGCACGTAATGTGGCTGAGAGAGAGAGACAAGTGGTGGCAGGAGACTAGCGAGCGTATGACTGCTCCAGACCACCGCGGCGAACCTACTGACACAAATCTCAGCTCCCTCCTCCCTCTCTCACTCGCTACATACTCAATTATGTACTGAAAGTACCGAATTACCTGCTTTTTGCACTCGCGTTGCACGGTTATTGCAAGAAAACTATCCATCATACAAGGATCGTTATGGTGTCATTCGAAAGCTCTGTTTATGCCCTTTCAGGAATAGGTACTTGTTTTACGTTCTGGGTCTTATTTAGGCATGAAAATGATCACGTAAACAGCCCTATTTTGGCTAAAAACACCCCGCTGTGCGGTACACATAAATAAACCGCATAGGCCGCTCGTAAGGTGTTAAAAGAGAATCTATTACCTGGCTATACTAACATATATATATATATATATATATATATATATATATATATATATATATATATATTATATAGCAGGAATAGAAGAACAAAGTACGCTACGAGCAGTTCCATACTTTATTATCAAACGTTTCGACATCACACTGGTGTCATCTTCAGTGGTCTTCTTCGTAGTACATCGGAGAGAGGAGTGTTCCTTGGGAACCGTATCTTCTATTCCTGCTGAAGATACGGTTCCCAAGGAACACTCCTCTCTCCGATATATATATATATATGTATATATATATAACATGAATTAGAGTTGTTAAAAAAATGAAACTAGAAAAGAGAAAACATCGGCAGTTGTTAACACACGGTTTACCATTGGTCAAAATACCAAAGTAAAATCCTTCCCAGTAATCTATCGCCACTACAATAATCAGTGTTCCTCAGAGCTTTCCCAGTGTATACCACCTTCTCTACGTAGGGTACGTGGTACCCATCTTGCAACACAATCCCACCCTTACTCTGTGCAACTCTCCACCCCAAGAGTGAAATGTTATTCTCAGTCTTTCTTCTATTCAACTTCTGAGCTCTGGAACTCTCTCCCAGAATCAGTATTTCCCTGGCTTGTATCCATTCGGTCCCATTCAGCCAACTGTTTAAAGACGTTTATCCCCATCCAGGTGTCGATTTCTTCCTGGTGAGCGATAGCGAGACAGCCTTGTATGGAGAAATCTGGCTTCGCCGGAGACAAAAATGTACACATTTAGCTTGCTGTCAAAACAAAAATATATATATGCTGGCTCGCTACCACTCACCAGGAAATGATTGACACCTGGATGTGGGTAAACGTCTTAAAACAGTACGCTGAATGGGGCCGAATAGATTCAAGCCAAAGAGAGAATGAGAGATAGATAATCAGAGAGCGAGGTGGGCTCCCTTAAGTTACGTTGTTGCTTGTTTTTCTGTGTACTCTGTGTGTGTTTAGACGCCCATGAGCCCCTGACCTTTAATCCCTTCTGTACCGGTGACGTCTTTTGTATTTTATTTCAGCTACATAGGGAAGGTGTGGCAGAGTGGTCTTGCCACTGGACTGGTAATCCAATGGACCCGGGTTTGAATCCCAATATGTCAATGGGAAGATATTATTGAGATGGAATTTGTGCTGTACCTGGTTTCAGTGCATTACCACAGCACACCGAAATGGCAAAACAAAAAAATGCCCTCATTGTTCCCTGATTAAATAGCATTGTATGAATATTCCTATATTTAAAATATGCTACAGGGGGGAAATGCCTAGTGTTACGTCCTGGGATATATAAACACTGGGCTCTTTCTATTGGACTAGGTATGCGGCAACAAGCAACAACGGAAAACGCTAGATCCAACCCTTATCTATGAACCCAGGCAACAAACCACCCTAAACCGTCAAGAGTCCTGCCTGGACAACAAGGTATCCTATGACTCGGTTACAGGGTGCACGCACTATAGACTGCTGATAGTCAAGCAGGCTATATAAAAGATCACACAATTAAGTTGACTTAAAGCTTCAAGGAAAAGATAGATAACGGAATTAAATTGCAGAAACAATTTAATAACAAATTAGAAGAAAATACATTTAACGTTACGTTAATTAATATAACTAATCACCCCTGCGTGAAAGAAGGTGAAAGCAAACAGTCCTCAAAACATCGTACAGGTAGACAAGATGCGGGTTTCTAAACTGCATGCGGCTACTGTAGGATCTGATGCTTAGCAAAGAAAATACGTTACGGATTTAGAGAACTCTTAACTCATAAGCAGGAATAAATACTAGTGATAGGCCATACAGTGTATAATGGCATAGGTATAATTAAATAAAGGCAGCAACTCGCAACATAACCACATACAGGTGTGCTTCTCACACTTAGTCAGGCAAGCCTGCTCGGACAGAGTCTCTAAGCCCCACCCTGACTCATTATGCTCACAAAACCGGTAAACTGTGGCACAATAACAAGAATACAGAAATAATAAACCCCAAGCTGTTAATCTGCCAGGTGGCAGAGGTCTAGCCGGAAGGATATAGGCTTCGGATACCCGGGCTGAGCCACCTGCTCTAGCCTAGGGACGTTCCCAAGTCTGTGCACCAAATTACTCTAATTGAAAGGGTGCTCTCTTGAGAGACTCAGATCGCAAGTATCCGACTCTCTCCTGGCGACCCTAAAACAAAAGCAAAACGTGCTAGCGCAGTGCTGAGTGGACTAGGCAAGGGCCCTCACACAACACAACAGTAGACACACAGGGACACAGACAAGAAAATGCCCCCAGACTCCCACGGGTATCCTAGTAAAGTCGTGCGGGTCCACAGGACTCGCACCAGCAGACTTTACTTAAAGGATCGCGAAAAGCCTCCCCTCCAGTCTAGCCCCTGCTAACCTGACACAAGAACACACTAGCAAGCATGAAACCACCAAATATGAGACAACAAAAAAGCATCCTAGGTCTCATTAACAATTACGTCTCTGCATAAGGCCCAAAATCCTATCTAATTAACTGAGAGCTCGTCGTTAATACAATAATAGATATAAGGTCTATCAAGGGGATGGGATAATTAAATAGATTGGTGAAGTAGTGGAAAGAAAGTATACAAAGTAAGAGAGAAAGTTTCTAAGTGGGGTTGAGAGGGATAGATATCAAGGGGGTCCGAAGGGTACGACAGTGAGGTGAGCTCTGAGTCTTGAATCTGTCTGGACCCCACCCTAGGCATGCAAAATACATCCCATGCTTGGCAACACTCAACACAGTTGCCGGGTCAAAATCCTCTACCCCGTGCGTGAGTCGAAACTAAGCCTAACGTTGCAATCAAATGCATATGGCAACATCAGGCTCGTCCCAAGCTAGACTCTCCGCGCGAAGCAACGTCCCCCAGCCGGTCTCTCTATCCCGCTCGTCTCCTCCCACTCTCACTAGACTTACATCTTATATATTATAATGAAACAATCAACTATCGAGAATAAAATATACTAAGATGCGTTGGTTAAGAATAAGGGCAGCTACAAACTGTGAAACAACATAAGAATATCCCAGACATTAGTTACATTGTCGTAGGATATATACTAAGGAAAAGCCGGCCGGCCGGCTGCCACCAGCCGGTTTCTAAACGGCTGGGCAGCCGACGCGCGCGCATGCCCGCACGTGGCTACTATGCAGAAGCGTCACACCTCCCCCAAGATATAAGACCCTTGACTAAGTTCTTCATATCTAACAGAAAGCTTCTCATAGTAGCACACACTGTTGCGACACAAGGCACTATATATAAAAAAAATAAAGACTGTTGCGCTTCACCGAGCAAGTTCAACTAACTTAGCGACAATAAGCGAAAACATTCAACTTAGATACTGCTACAACATCTTATACAAAATTCTACACGTTATAAAAAATAAAGAGTTTTTATAAGGTTTTTGCTTTTTTAATTTGTTTTTTTCGGCTGAACTACAGTGACATCCTATTTTCCTCCACACTCAACCCTCAATCCTGTAGCAGTCTAACCAACATCATTCACCCTTGATAGACAATCCGCTATCACGTTATCAGAACCGGCAATATGGCGTTTGTCCAGATTATATTCCTGAAGCATGAGTGACCACCTGGTCAGCCTCATATTCCGGTTATGAAACTGATTCAAGTATTTCAGAGGGTGATGATCGGTATAAATCACTACGACTGGTCCGAAAGCAGGAACATATACATCGAAGTGCCTGAGTGCCAGCACTATCGCCAGGAGTTCTTTTTCAATTACAGAGTAATTCCTTTGTGCACTATTGATTTTTTTACTGTAAAAACTCACTGGATGTTCGATACCTTCATCATCTGTCTGTAACAAGACAGCCCCAGCCCCTACGCCACTGGCATCAGTCGCCAGCTGAAAAGGTCTGCTGAAGTCCGGGGCCCTGAGTATGGGGTGGGTACACAACAGGTGTTTCACCAAGGAAAACGCCTCTGCACACTCAGGAGACCACCGGAACTTCTTGTCCTTAGATAATAAGTCAGTTAAAGGTGCAAGTACAGTCGAATAGCCTTTGATAAAGCGACGATAATAGCCTATCATACCTAGTAACCGCATGATTTGTTTCTTAGTCGTAGGCTGGGGAAAGTGATCGATGGCTTTGATCTTTGTCTGTGGAGGGCACACCTGACCCATCCCCACCTCGAACCCCAGGTACAAAACTGTGGCTTTGACAAAATCGCACTTACCCAGGTTTACCACCAAACCTGCTTCATTCAGTTTATTAAAAAGCTGTCCGATGTGAGCACAGTGACTGTTAAAATCATCGTCGTATATTATGACATCATCTAGGTACACCGTACAGTTGGGAATGTCGGCTACAATGTCGTTCATTAATTTCTGAAACGTTGCAGGGGCATTTTTCAGCCCGTATGGCATAACATGGCAACGATATGTGGCACCGTCCACCACAAATCCACACACCTCTCGCGCTCGCTCAGACAAGGGCACTTGCCACAATAACCTTTAACAAGGTCTATCTTAGTGAGGAACTTGGCTTTTCCTATCTTATCCACACTGTCGTCCACGCGAGGGAGAGGGTAGGCATTTGTGGGGGTTAAACCATTCAACCTGCGGAAATCTATACAAAATCGCACCTTGCCATCTGGTTTGGGCTGCAGTGTGACTGGGGAAGTCCACCTTACTGCACCCTCAGAAATCAGCCCACGTTTCAGCATATAATCCAGCTCTTCCCTAAGTGCTGGTAATTTAATAGGGGGAACACGGTATGGCACTGATTTAAAGGGCGGGTGGTCCCCAACATCGACATCGTGCACCGCTTGAGTAGTGAGGCCAGGATGCTCCGCGAAAACATCTGGGTTTGAATCAAACAAGTGCTGCACAGCTACACGCTGTTGCTCAGGCAGGTGCAATATCAACTCGTGAGCCACTTGTCTAGAATTCCCCGCCCACTGATCCACGGAAACATGACAATCACAATTATCCTCCCCCACAGCTTGACTGTCCCTTCCTCCTTCTCCACCACGATCGCTGCAGATCAACACCGGGACAGTGAGAGGCTCGGAGGGGCGCCTCACATACTCTTTCATCAGATTTACATGGCAAAGTTGGTTCTTTTTCTTACGATCAGGAGTAGCTACTAAATAGTCGAGATCAGAAACCTTCCTTACAACCCGATACGGACCAGAATACTTGGCAGACAAGGGGTGTCCCACCAGAGGCAGTAGTATCAGTACCTCCTGATCTACTTCAAACTCCCTCAGCTTCACCTTCTGGTCGTATCTGTCCTTCATCTGAGCTTGTGAACTCTTAAGGTTCCGACCTGCTACCTCCAAGCTCTTTAGCATTTTCTCACGGCTTTCAACTACATACTTTAGAAGCGAGCATGGCTTTGTGAATCCCTCCCAGATCTCCTTGACTAGGTGGAGGGGCCCCCTGACCCTGTGTCCAAAAACCAACTCGTTCGGGCTAAATCCCAAGCTCTCCCCAGGTACTTCTCTCGCAGCAAATAAAACGTATGGGAGACCTAGATCCCAGTCCTTCCCATTTTCCATGCAATAACACCGCAACATACTCTTGAGAGTCGAGTGCCACCTTTCCAAAACTCCCTGACTCTCGGGATGGTAGGCAGATGACACCACAGACACTATCCCATGTTGCTGCATAGTCTGCTTAAACAGAGCAGAAGTAAAATTGGATCCCTGATCAGACTGGATCTCCTGAGGGTAGCCATAACGAGAAAAATAGACAAGTAGGTTTTTGACAACAGTCTTAGCCATCCCGTTGCGCATGGGGTAAGCATCTGGATACCGTGTTGCTACATCCATTACAGTTAGTAAAAATGTATTGCCGGCACTAGTGGGGGGCAATGGGCCAACCATATCGATAACTACTTTGCTGAAGGGCGGCCCAATGACAGGGACGGGTTGTAACGGGGCTCTCGGGATGACCTGATTGGGTTTCCTAACAACTTGACAAGTGTGACACTGTGACACCCATGACACGACACTCGCCTTTAACCAAGGCCACCAGAAAAGCTTGCTCAGAGCTGCCTCCGTCTTACGTGACCCCAGGTGCCCTGCCAAAGGCACATCATGAGCTAATCTCAAAAAGCTCTCATGGCACACCCTCGGTACTACTAACTGGTCCACTAATCCTGACCCGCCATCCCACTTTTTCTTGGGATCCTGATGTCTCCGATACAAGATCCCCTCGGACAAGCAAAAATCACCAGGCTGCGCATCCCCATCGCTCTCCAGTTCGATAGCACCATTACCACACGCCCTGACTTAAGGATCTTCCAGCTGCAAGGAACATATATCAGCAGGTGCGAGATTATCCAAGTTCATCTTAAATAATTTATTTCCACCTCCAATGTCCCGCTGAGCCATCCTTTCCTCACGCTGCGCATAACGATGCTGTCGCAGAGTCTCTTCCTGCCCTGCACCTGCACTAGCGGTGACAGGCCCCGGGGCCTCTCCAGACTCTAACATAGGTGCCAATAATGAGTCACCAAGAAACACTGTCGGCTCAAAACTCTCCAATTGACCAACACTTCCCGTTTTCTTGTGACCTTTCCTCCGCGGTTTGATAGACTGAGGTGGTGACTGCAAGGCTCCGGATGTCTGAGAACGCGTCACAACACACGCCATGGTTTGTAAGCTACACTTCTCAACCCACTCCTGTTCCTCGCTACTAACGTCGGCCGCCTTCTCGGCAACGACCAAGGGTGAAACCTTAGAAGCAGGCACCGCAAAGTCGTTGCCGAGGAGGAGGTCGACGCCCCCAACAGGCAAGTTCTCTACAATTCCTACATCCAGCTCCTTCGCCACACCACCCACCTCCAGCTCCATCTGCACCAGCGGGTAGGACTTCGTAGCATTGATCCCCTGAACTACCACCACCCGAGCAGCGTTAATCGGCCTACCAGTAAAGTTCTTTAACAAGGTCTGAGAAGCCCCCGTATCACGCAATAGCTTAACTCCTCGCCTTTCGCCAGCCCACCTCACAAAACCATGCCCTCTATGACCCCCAAAGACGTCGCGGACAGGGTTCGAGCCTTCCGGACTCTTGAACACAGGCTGTGTCCCACCCTCTGACGAAGTACCCTTGGCAAACTCAGAAGATATAGGCGACACCCCTATGCTGCGGGCCAATGACACAACCTTGTTTGGTAGCTTGTTCGGACAAGCATTTGCAAAGTGACCCTCCTTGTGACATGCAAAGCACTCTTTACTCTTTGGTTTCCCTTGGGAGTGGGAGGTACCATTAGACTTCTTATACGGGACGGTATTTGGTTTATGTTCAGTTTTATTGTCAGTGCTAGATGGTTTTGTGTATTTATGTGTATCAAAATTCTTGGGAGGGGGAGGGGTACGATCCTTTGCACCCGACTCACTCCTAGCTGCTGCTTCGCACCCTCGAATTAATGACAGTCGGAGGTCAGCCATTTCTGCTGCCTCCTGGAGAGTTCTAGGATTTTTTTCCTTTATATTTAATGTTAAGTCCCCGCCTGTGCACTTAAAGAACTGCTCCAAGAGAACCAGCTCACTCAACTCCTCAAAAGTAGCTGCCCTCTCAGAACGCAGCCAATTTCGTAGTGCATCAGACAACTCCCGGGCGTGTTCTAGGAAGGTACTATCCTTGCCCTTAGTAACACCCCGAAACTTCAAGCGGTAAGTTTCTGGTTGTAACTCATAGGCCCGTAGCACAGCCTTCTTTAGCTCATCATAAACTACACAGGACTCTAAAGGTAGTGCATCATACGCTTTTAGCCCCTTTCCTAGGAGTCTTGATGAAACTAATGCTGCCCACTTTTCCTGAGGCCACTGGTGTTCCTAACACTTCTTCTCAAATCGCATAAAAAACTCAGCCACACCTAATTCATCGAACACAGGAACTAGTTTAAGCAGGTGCGACAATGATTGGTCCCGATGTCTGTTACCTCCCCCAATATTTCGCCCTGTTACCTCCACTCGAGATCTCTCCAGCTCCCTGTCAGCCCGAAACCTAGTAGACTCTGCCTGCAGTTCAGCCGCTCGTATAGCTGTTCTCTCTGCAGCCTCAGCCTGAGCTCTAGCAGCCTCAGCCTGCACACTAGCCTGTCTCTCGGCAGCCTCAACCTGACCTCTAGCCTGTCTTTCGGTAGCCTCAGCTTGAGCTCTAGCAACCTCAACCTTGGCCATCTCAAGCCGAAACAACAAATCTGGATTCAACCCTTGAGGAGGGGAAGGTGCATTTAATGGAGAGGGTCCCTGTGATTGAATTCCACGCTGCCATTGACCATCAACTTGGGGGTATGTACTAAATTCAGGCACCCTGACGTTTGATATGGGGGTAGAGTGGAGAGTCCTCAGCTGATCTTTCCTCATGCCACTTAAACCCTGGTGACCCTGAAGACCTGCCACACACTTTAAGCCATGCTTATTCAGCTTCAACACCCTGGCAGCGGTAAGGGGCACCTATAAAAATCTTCTAGCACCCTCCTCGCTATCGACTAGCCACTCCACAGGTCTTTCTCCCTTCGAGCCCGTATCGTGACCTGACCCATCACTGTGTTCTGATGTATTAGACATGTTTGTGTACTGCAGTAATTATCACGGTTATAGAATGTGCCTTATCTCCTATGCAAGTATGTATATACTAATGTTATTTAAAGTCTTTAATGTGTTATATTGGTTGCTCCAAAAAAAACTCTATGTCCACTGTATTCCTCTAATCATAAGGAATCTCAAAACAAATGACCACTATATTCCTCTGTTCAGTAAATCCTGGCAAGGTCGCCATTTGTTACGTCCTGGGATATATAAACACTGGGCTCTTTCTATTGGACTAGGTATGCGGCAACAAGCAACAACGGAAAACGCTAGATCCAACCCTTATCTATAAACCCAGGCAACAAACCACCCTAAACCGTCAAGAGTCCTGCCTGGACAACAAGGTATCCTATGACTCGGTTACAGGGTGCACGCACTATAGACTGCTGATAGTCAAGCAGGCTATATAAAAGATCACACAATTAAGTTGACTTAAAGCTTCAAGGAAAAGATAGATAACGGAATTAAATTGCAGAAACAATTTAATAACAAACTAGAAGAAAGTACATTTAACGTTACGTTAATTAATACAACTAATCACCCCTGCGTGAAAGAAGGTGAAAGCAAACAGTCCTCAAAACATCGTACAGGTAAACAAGATGCGGGTTTCAAAACTGCATGCGGCTACTGTAGGATCTGATGCTTAGCAAAGAAAGTACGTTACGGATTTAGAGAACTCTTAACTCATAAGAAGGAATAAATACTAGTGATAGGCCATACAATGTATAATGGCATAGGTATAATTAAATAAAGGCAGCAACTCGCAACATAACCACATACAGGTGTGCTTCTCACTCTTAGTCAGGCAAGCCTGCTCGGACAGAGTCTCTAAGCCCCACCCTGACTCACAATGCTCACAAAAACGGTAAACTGTAGCACAATAACAAGCATACAGAAATAATTAACCCCTAGCTGTTAATCTGCCAGGTGGCAGAGGTCTAGCCGGAAGGATATAGGCTTCGGATACCCGGGCTGAGCCACCTGCTCTAGCCTAGGGATGTTCCCAAGTCTGTGCGCCAAATTACTCTAATTGAAAGGGTGCTCTCTTGAGAGACTCAGATCGCAAGTATCTGACTCTCTCCTGGCGACCCTAAAACAAAAGCAAAACGTGCTAGCGCAGTGCTGAGTGGACTAGGCAAGGGCCCTCACACAACACAACACTAGACACACAGGGACACAGACAAAAAAATGCCCCCAGACTCCCACGGGTATCCTAGTAAAGTCGTGCGGGTCCACAGGACTCGCACCAGCAGACTTTACTTAAAGGATCGCAAAAAGCCTCCCCTCCGGTCTAGCCCCTGCTAACCTGACACAAGAACACACTAGCAAGCATGAAACCACCAAATATTTGAGACAACAAAAAAAGCTTCCTAGGTCTCATTAACAATTACGTATCTGCATAAGGTCCAAAATCCTATCTAATTAACTGAGAGCTCGTCATTAATACAATAATAGATATAAGGTCTATCAAGGGGATGGCATAATTAAATAGATTGGTGAAGTAGTGGAAAGAAGGTATACAAAGTAAGAGAGAAAGTTTCTAAGTGGGGTTGAGAGGGATAGATATCAAGGGGGTCCGAAGGGTACGACAGTGAGGTGAGCTCTGAGTCTTGAATCTGTCTGGACCCCGCCCTAGGCATGCAAAATACATCCGTTGCTTGGCAACACTCAACACAGTTGGCGGGTCAAAATCCTCTACCCCGTGCGTGAGTCGAAACTAAGCCTAACGTTGCAATCAAATGTATATGGCAACATCAGGCTCGTCCCAATATATTATAATGAAACAATCAACTATCGAGAATAAAATATACTAAGATGCGTTGGTTAAGAATAAGGGCAGCTACAAGCTGTGAAACAACATAAGAATATCCCAGACATTAGTTACATTGTCGTAGGATATATACTACGGAAAAGCCGGCCGGCCGGCTGCCACCAGCCGGTTTCTAAACGGCTGGGCAGCCGACACGCGCGCATGCCCGCACGTGGCTACTATGCAGAAGCGTCACACTAGTGAGTTAACTGCTCAATAGGTGGTGTTTTGAGAGTGAGGGTCCGAGTCTGGGGAATGAGACTGTGAAGCGCAGAGGCGGAGCAGCTTCAGAGATGGGACTGCATCGAGCCGGGATGCTTCGCATGTCTCACTCCCTAGACTGGAACAAGACCTCACGCACCTCACCGTGTTCAGCGGCTCTCATCCCATGCCCAAGAGGGAGTAGTTAGAATATAGATTTTTTTTTTTTACGGTTTTATGTAGCTTAGGAAGGATATATATATATGGTAGCTAAAAGGATTAGTTGAGATAGTCTGTAGTTTGTAATTCTTAGACGTCCTTACAAAGCTGAATAAAATCGTCTAATAGTAGCCAAAATAAAGTGAAACAAGATGTAGCCGGTAAAGAGTGGTTAGTACATTTTTGTTTGTATCCCGGCATTTAAATAAAACAGTGGTATTGTAATTTTGAAGGACATAATATTATAAAGGCATAGCAGCTGGGGTATAAGTGTTTCACAGTGGCCAGAACGCGCTGTGCTGAAACCTTACAAACATGTACAAATTTAGCTTGCTCTCAAAACAAAAAATATATATGCTAGCTCGCTACCGCTCGCCAGGAAAATATTGACACCTGGATGGGGGTAAACGTCTTAAAACAGTAGGCTGAATGGGCCAAATAGATACCAACCAAAGAGAGAGGGAGAGAAAGATAAAAACAGCGAGGTGGACTCCCTTAAGGGGGGATGGGCCAGTTTTCTGGACCACTTTCTCCCTCATGTTTAGCTACATTAGTTTTCAGATGTTAAGATGTTTGCACCATTAGTTAGTCGATTTAAGATATTTCGCCCCATTTCTTCGTCAATATTCAGACCTTTCGTACTATCTAGGTGTCGATTTTTTCCCTGGCGAACGATAGTAAGCCTATAATGTTGGAAGAACCGGCCTTCGGCTGGGACTTTTTTCTACCGA
This sequence comes from Paralithodes platypus, assembly GCA_032716605.1. Lineage (NCBI taxonomy): Eukaryota > Metazoa > Arthropoda > Malacostraca > Decapoda > Lithodidae > Paralithodes > Paralithodes platypus. The sequence goes on along the minus strand of CM064579.1, from coordinate 21,668,318 downwards.
AAAATGTACAAATTAATCTAGAAGGGGGATCTAATTGATTTTTTTTTTTTTTTTATGGAGGTCTAGGGAGGAAACTTGAAAAATAATGAATACGTGCAAAAATCGCCCAAAAAGTGAACCATCCCCCCTTAAGGAGAAGTTTTTAGTTTTGTCCCTAGATATCCTTCAAGCTTAAGATGACACCCCGTTAAGCCCCTTTCAAGATAAATTTGTACATTTTTCGGTAGAAAAATTTCCCGGCTGAAAGCCGGTTTGTCTTAAATTACAGGCTCGCTGTCGCTCGCCAAGATAAAATCGGCACCTAAATGGCACGAAAGGTCTTACAATTGATAGAAATGGGCTGAAAGTTCTTAAAATCGTCAAAATAATGGGGCAAACATCTTAAAATTAGAAAAACAATGGGGATAAACATGAGGGAGAAAGGATTCAAGAAAAAAATCCTCAAGTGGAAATCTCCCCTTAATACATTTGTTTTATCCCGGCATATACAGAAAACAGTGGTATTGGCATTTTCAAAGACATACTATTATAAATGCATGACAGGGTACCGGTATATATAATGCATGACAGGGTACCGGTATATATAATGCATGACAGGGTACCGGTATATATAATGCATGACAGGGTACCGGTATATATAATGCATGACAGGGTACCAGTATATATAATGCATGACAGGGTACCGGTAAATATAATGCATGACAGGGTACCGGTATATATAATGCATGACAGGGTACCGGTATATATAAAGCATGACAGGGTACCGGTATATATAATGCATGACAGGGTACCGGTATATATAATGCATGATAGGGTACCGGTATATATAATGCATGACAGGGTACCGGTATACATAATGCATGACAGGGTACCGGTATATACAATGCATGACAGGGTACCGGTATATATAATGCATGACAGCGTACCGGTATATATAATACATGACAGGGTACCGGTATATATAATGCATGACAGGGTACCGGTATATATAATGCATGGCAGGGTACCGGTATATACTGTATAATGCATGACAGGGTACCGGTATATATAATGCATGACAGGGTACCGGTATATATATTGCATGACAGGGTACCGGTATATATAATGCATGACAGGGTACAGGTATACATAATGCATGACAGGGTACCGGTATACATAATGCATGACAGGGTACCGGTATACATAATGCGTGACAGGGTACTGGTATACATAATGCGTGACAGGGTACCGGTATACATAATGCGGGACAGGGTACCGGTATACATAATGCATGACAGGGTACCGGTATACATAATGCGTGACAGGGTACCGGTAGACATAATGCGTGACAGGGTACCGGTATACATAATGCGTGACAGGGTACCGGTATATATAATGCATGACAGGGTACCGGTATATATAATGCATGACAGGGTACCGGTATATATAATGCATGGCAGGGTACCGGTATATATAATGCATGACAGGGTACCGGTATATATATAATGCATGACAGGGTACCGGTATATATATTGCATGACAGGGTACCGGTATATATAATGCATGACAGGGTACAGGTATACATAATGCATGACAGGGTACCGGTATACATAATGCATGACAGGGTACCGGTATACATAATGCGTGACAGGGTACTGGTATACATAATGCGTGACAGGGTACCGGTATACATAATGCGGGACAGGGTACCGGTATACATAATGCATGACAGGGTACCGGTATACATAATGCGTGACAGGGTACCGGTATACATAATGCGTGACAGGGTACCGGTATACATAATGCGTGACAGGGTACCGGTATATATAATGCATGACAGGGTACCGGTATATATAATGCATGACAGGGTACCGGTATATATAATGCATGACAGGGTACCGGTATATATAATGCATGACAGGGTACCGGTATATATAATGCATGACAGGGTACCGGTATATATACGGAAATGCATGACAGGGTACCGGTATATATAATGCATGACTGGGTGCGGGTATATATAATGCATGACAGGGTACCGGTATATATAATGCATGACAGGGTACCTGTATATATAACGCATGACAGGGTACTGGTATATATAATTCATGACAGGGTACCGGTATATATATATAATGCATGATAGGGTACCGGTATATATAATGCATGACAGGGTACTGGTATACATAATGCATGACAGGGTACCAGTATACATAATGCATGACAGGGTACCGGTATACATAATGCATGACAGGGTACCGGTATACATAATGCATGCCAGGGTACCGGTATACATAATGCATGGCAGGGTACCGGTATACATAATGCATGACAGGGTACCGGTATACATAATGCATGACAGGGTACCAGTACACATAATACATGACAGGGTACCGGTATATATAATGCATGACAGGGTACCGGTATATATAATGCATGACAGGGTACCAGTATATATAATGCATGACAGGGTACTGGCATATATAATGCATGACAGGGTGCCGGTATGTATAATGCATGACAGGGTACCGGTATATATAATGCATGACTCGGTACCGGTATATATAATGCATGACAGGGTACTGGTATATATAATGCATGACAGGGTACCGGTATACATAATGCATGACAGGGTACCGGTATACATAATACATGACACGGTGCCGGTATACATAATGCATGACAGGGTACCGGTATATATAATGCATGACAGGGTACCGGTATACATAATGCATGACAGGGTACCGGTATATATAATGCATGACATGGTACCGGTATATATAATGCATGACAGGGTACCGGTATATATAATGCATGACAGGGTACCGGTATATATAATGCATGACAGGGTACCGGTATATAATGCATGACAGGGTACCGGTATATATAATGCATGACAGGGTACCGGTATATATAATGCATGACAGTGTACCGGTATACATAATGCATGACAGGGTTCCGGTATACATAATGTGTGACAGGGTACCGGTATACATAATGCGTGACAGGGTACCGGTGTACATAATGCGTGACAGGGTACCGGTATATATAATGCATGACAGGGTACCGGTATATATAATGCATGACAGGGTACCGGTATATATAATGCATGACAGGGTACCGGTATACATAATGCATGACAGGGTACCGGTATATATAATGCATGACAGGGTACCGGTATATATAATGCATGACAGGGTACCGGTATATATAATGCATGACAGGGTACCGGTATATATAATGCATGACAGGGTACCGGTATACATAATGCATGACAGGGTACCGGTATATATAATGCATGACTGGGTACCGGTATACATAATGCATGACAGGGTACCGGTATATATAATGCATGACAGGGTACCGGTATATATAATGCATGACAGGGTACCGGTATACATAATGCATGACAGGGTACCGGTATATATAATGCATGACAGGGTACCGGTATATATAATGCATGACAGGGTACCGGTATATATAATGCATGACAGGGTACCGGTATATATAATGCATGACAGGGTACAGGTATATATTATATAATGTTTCACAGCGGCCATAACGCGCTGTGCTGAAACCTTAAGGGAGCCCACCTCGTTTTGTTCTCTCTTTATTTCTCCCTCTCTCTTTGGCTTGTATCCATTCGGCCCCATTCATCCTATTGTTTTAAAACGTTTACCCCCATCCAGGTGTCAATATTTTCCTGGCGAGCGGTAGTGAACCAGCATATATATATATATTTTTTGTACAGCAAGTTAAATTTGTACATTTCTCGATAGAAAAATGCTTCCGGCAAAGCCAGATTTCTCCATACAATGCTGGCTCGCTATCGCTCGCCAGGAAGAAATCGACACCTGGATGGGGATAAACGTCTTAAAACAGTTGGCTGCATGGGGCCGAATGGATACACGCCAGGGATAGAGAGAAATGGAAAGAAAGATAAACAAAAAACAGGTGACCCCCTTTACGAGTTCATAATAATATTATACTATATAAACAAACACAAACACACCCACACGCACACTCGCATTTGCTACACTTTTAAACATATACTATAGTTTATTTTGTTCAGCTGATGGTAAATTGCTATGTTACTATTGGGTTACTCAGCTGTTACGTAGAATAGGCAGGAAAATACCTGAACACTTGTCACTAATACGACACAGAGACATAGTAGATTTATAGTTTGTTTTAGGAAGAACTACAAATACGATGTTTGAAAATGGCAACAATAATTAACCCAATGAACCCCAGCGACGACACGTTGTCGTCGGCAATGTATGTAACGCTAAACCCCAGCAATAACAATGTTACCTCCCTGTTAATTACTCCGGTCCTATGGCACCTAGAGGGCTCAGATTTGTATGGGAACTATGTAAGTATCCCATGCAACCATGTCGATGGTTGAAAACACTCAAAGTACAACTGCGTGCGCGTGAGCGCGCAAAAACCTGTTTTTGGGCGTTTTTGCCTTCAATTTTCCCCTCTTGTAAATCCGACTTTCGGATGCACCGTAGGACCCCTTAATGACCTAGGGGATCGATTTTTTGTGGGTTTTCCTTCATTTCTAACCCATTCCCAATTGTTTCTGGATTTTTTTGTTTTCAAAACCTGATGGTCCCTGGTGGTACATTTATTCTAAACTAGCTGGGGCTCAGTGGGTTAAGGGAGCTCAGACGGTATTGTGCAGCATAATTTACTGGTTCGGCTCAATGGTTTAAGGAGGAGGTTTAATTTGCTCTCTAAACCTCTATCAAACTTTAAAAAAACACCCACAAGACCCCCCAGCGACATACATTTGTAAAAATGTTCGGTAGAAAAATGTCCTGGCCAAAGGCCGATTCCTATTCAAATTATAGGTTTGATCCCCGGACGGGAGTAAAGAAAACCTAATATTTAGTAGGGGCCCATAATCATTGACGATATGCCTATTAGTATAAAAGCCTCCATTCAAACACCCGCGGGTCAGCAGTTTGAATCTACCGCCGCGGGGATGAACGGAGTACACGTCATAAGGGCAACGCTTATTTTCTTATGGAATCGTCTTATGATTGGGTACCCGCTACGAAAATACTTTTGTAAATTATAAAAAAGAAAAACATACTTAATAATTGTTATAATATAGCTTTCGATCTCGTGGATTCCTTGCCGCTGACTCCTGGTCCGCCATACTTCCTTCACTGATATATTAAGACTCAAACTCAAGACATCAAGCGAATGGGAAGGGGATGGCTGGGAGGGCCCTACATCGTCAATGATTACGGGGCCCCTACTAAATATTAGGTTTTCTTTACTTCCCTCCGGGAATCAAACCTATAATTTATTAGTGGCCCCTCCATCATTGACGATATGCCTGATATCTCAAGACTGGAGGGGGACATTCGTGACAATATCAATACACTAACAAATTAATTCAGGAAGAGACAAAGGACCCATGTAACAATTACAAGTCTTTATTATTTACATACAATAAGAATAAAAATGAAAAAGATAGCAGTGCGTTACTTCAAAGAATATCTGCTTAAGGTGACTGGATTTGCACTTCGCAATCCGTCTAAAATTTGTTTAGGGACATATACTTATTCCCTTACAACATAACTAGACCCATAACTCTTTGGAATATTCTGGCCTTAAAATTATTTGTACATTCTATGATAGTTTGTACACTATGTTTATACTATATATTTATAAAATATATTTGTACTAAGACACATCTTCTTGATTAAACAAAAATCTGAGCTGTAGAACCAGCTCGGCTATTAAGTATCACAGCTCGTGAACTTATCACAATATCTGGCAGGGGGCTCTAGGGGTCCTTGAGCTATCTAGCCCCCCCCCCCTCCTTTTCTTCTTAAGATTATCCCTTAAATATTAATAGCACATGGACTACTAGACCCGTTGCCGCAAAGCTACACAGGTTAGCTTTGGTTTATCCAAGGCTACCGACAGGTATCGTGTCAAGAAAGTATTGTTGGATGCCCACAGCTTTGTATTAGCTATGTCGTCAACAGAATAGTTTTTCATGAATCTAAGAGAAACGGCCCATTTTATTATATCATGGACCCTACCCAGTATGCCGGGATTACTTTCCCTGATGACATCTACAAGTAAAGATGCCAACTTTCGTCTCGTGATGCGATTACCTGTTCGGTTGACCCATAGGAAGCTTGGTTGTCGAGGTTGTGCTACCCTATAAACTTAAGTAAAGCTTGCACAGGGCATAAAAGATGATGAGTGTGCCCGCGTTTTAGCGCCGGGACAGTGAATTCTGAGAATACATGATCACAATGTTCGTTCATTGCAATGAATGTGGGAGACGGAGCAATTTGTACATGTTCGTCCAGTCTCCCAAACCTAAAGCAGTTGGGTTCGTTGCTCATCGCCGCCAGCTCAGATACCCTCTTCCCTGTCGCCAGAGCAATAAGGAATACAGCCTTCTTTAATACTGAATCAAAGTCCGACGCATGGTTATATTTCCGTGAGTGAAGCAACGACAAGGCTTTGTCTAGCTGGCGTGGTGGTGGGCGAAGCTTGAAACATGCCCTCATTAAGCCCTTTTCCTCTGCCTGTGGTATGGGTAGACCTGTGAGGTCGAAGAATGGGGTTCTAATAGCTGACAAGTGATTCTTTAGAGTAACTACTGAAAAGCGCTTCTGTTCAAACAAATATTCTAAGTATTTAAAGATAAGAGCAACTGAGGTGTCTGTTTGCGCTGTCTCTACTATCCAGGTTGTGAACGTTTTCCAATGTGATTGGTATTGCCACCTGGTAGACATAGTATACTGGTTAAGAAATTTACTTGTAATGCTCTCTCCATATTGAGCTAGCCATTTGACAATTTGAATGTCCATAAGGCAAAAGTCAGCGAGGTCTTTAGGTTGCCAATTGTTTCTAAGTGGAATGACGAGACCGGGAGTAATACCGGGTTCTCGCACCATGTTTTCAATTGGTGGTACCACGTCTGAGCCGGCCATAGCGGCGCGATCATCGAGACTATGCCCCGGTAACCCCATAGTTTGTGAACTACATGAAACATGAGTGAAGAGTCTGGAGGCGGAAAAAGATAGACGGAAGTCCACCTGTTTCAGTCCTCCAATAATGCGTCGGGCTCCCCCGCCGGAGTCACTTCTCGGCGGGACAGGTAGAGAGGGAGTCTGTGGTTGCTCTCTGATGCAAATAGATCCACTTGTGGACGGTACGGGTCGGCAATCATCTTGTTGAAGATGTTTTGTCTGACTGCCCATTCTACTGAGGTGCTCTGTCTCCGGGACAAGGCATCTGCCCAGATGTTCACCACGCCTGGGAGATAAGATGCGTACAGATGGATGCTCAGCGATTCGGCTAGAGCAAAAATATGTTCTGAAAATTCTAACAACTTTCGAAACCTCGTTGACCCTTGCTTCTGAATGCAGTGGACCACATTCAAGTTGTCCATTCGAAACGCAACTGACTTGCCCTGTAAAGAAGAGCCGTGAGTTTGGAGGAAAAACAGAGGGACTAAGAGCTCTTGTTGGTTTATATGCGAGTTCGTGTCTTGGGACCAAAGCCCTTGCCCCTGGTGGCCTAGGCTTGACTGATATCCTCAGCCTATTGTCCCTGAAGCATCTGTGTCTACCCATACCGTAGGCGGAGGAGAAACCCATGTCATGATCGAGTGCAATGTTTCTTTCTTCGCCCTGACCGACAGTAAGTTGTGAATTAACGGAGGAATGGTCCATAATTTTCCCGCCGGCAAAAGCGGGAAGAATCTGTTTCCTTCCATGATTAATCTCTTTACTTTCAGCCGGCCCAACTTTACAGTTAATTGGATCCAATTGAGAGAACCGACCAAGGACTCCCACGTCGGTCTCGTCGTATTCAGACTGTGGAGAAAACGAAACAGTTTTCTGCGGAACCTGTTGCGATTGTCCACACTCTGAGTAAGCGTCAGATTGGCCGTGTCCCAGACCAGTCCTATCCATTGAATTTCCCGTGTGGGGACAAGGAGAGACTTTGCCAAGTTGACCTTGAACCCTAGGGTCTGTACATGAGTTATCACTTTGTTCACATGGATTTGACATAAACTCTCTGACTCTGCCACCACCAGCCAGTCGTCTAGATACCACATCACCTTGATCCCTTGAGCTAGTAGAGGCATAAGGGCTTGCCGGACTAATTTTGTGAAAATTCTTGGTGCTAGGTTCAACCCGAAGGGTAATCTCTGAAAGACGTAAGTCTCTTGTCTGATCCTCAAGGCGAGGAATTTTTGGAACCTTTTATTTATGGGGTCATGCCAATAGGCGTCTTTCAGATCTAAAGAGCACATCCAACCTTGCGGCGGAAGTGTTAGCCTGATCTGATTCACTGTGAGCATCCTGAAGGGTGAATTGTGAATATGAGTGTTCAGATGAGAGAGATCTAGAACTGGTCGCATCTGCACACTGTCCCTCTTTGGCACAAGAAAAAGTCTGGAGGTGAAAACATGGCAAGTTGGCTCTACCGGGACAATGACATGCTTGGCGATCATCTCCTGGACTAGTGACTCCACCTCAAAAGAAACTTGATTGAACTCTCGAGTTTGACGTAAACGAGGTCGCCGGAGCCACTGCCAAGTGATGCCCTTGCTTACCACTGTCCGGGCCCAAGTTCGCCGGGGCCAGGCCCTGCAGCATGCCTGGAACGACCCAGTTTCTGTACTGGGTCCGTTCGGTGGAACAGCTCTCGGATCCAGCTCGCCTGCGATAGGACCCGGGAGAGAGAGAGTGTGACTGACTAGTTTTTTGGTGGTGGTGTTTTGGGACGAGGCGGCTGGCTGGGTTTGGCAGACGTCGACCCCTGGTTAGGCTTGTGGTGAGAATTACCTTTGTTGTCCCACTTGCCGGATTGTTTACCCTGTCTGTGTTTGTGCTGAGTACCTCCCTGCTGTTGGGGAGTTCTAGAGTCTCGAAAGGACTGTTTGGTGTTATGAGTCTGAGGCTTACTCCCTCCTTTTGGCTAAGAGTAAGGTTTCTGAAAAGGCTCCTTCTGTGGCTGGGAGGTATTCCGCCGATAGATGTCTACCATGTTAAAAACTGCACTCCATGTGTCTAGATTCAGTAAGGAGTCAGTCAGTACATGGGAAAGAGTTGCCCGGCGACCTACTTCATCCGGCAGCTTCTTAACCAAATATACCCTTAAATCTTGGCGAGCTCTTACTGCCACCATGATCGCCGTCCTTATATCCCCTAGAGATTGAATGGAGTTTTGTAACAGAAGCCTCCGTGAAAATTCCGTGGCCTCCCGTACATTCTGATCAGATATGGCTGTAATGGTCCTCATGAGTGATTGGGCAACTTGGCGGCTTACTAGGTACTGAGAAAAAAGTCTAAGTGCTCTATTACGTAGCTTAAAATCTCGGTCCAAGGGGGCCGGAGGGGGAGTGCAGAATGGTTCATGCAATTCGTAAAGAACTAATTTGGGAGCTGCTAAGAAAGTCAACAAATCTTGAGACACTCCCCCGGCCTTATTGACTGAAAGTGAAGCCCATAAATGGGTTTCTTGAGGGACCTGATGTGAAGATTTGGAGGTAATGGTGGCCGCGAATTGTTGCACCTCTACTACCCAATCATCCCACAGACCCGCACCTACCTGCCCCACCTGCAGGACTGGATTGTTGCCCAGGTCGAGCGCCGGGATTGTATCCAATTCCGGTGTTAGTGCATTGAGTAACTTTACGTCGTTCATGCCGTCCGACCGGTTCAAGTCTGCAAATAGTCGTGCAGCTGAGGCAGGAGTTAAAGTTGGTGATGCAGAGTATACGAAGAAATCAGCCCCGTAAACAGTAGGAATTGCCTTAATAGTAATATCTAATACATTTTCTGCAGCATCTTTGGCCCTAAGCTTCTTACTTTTATTAATGTCAATGGTCCAATCACTAGGTACCGGAAGTTCCCTCGACACAGTCGTACAAGCTAAATGAGGTTTCTGAGCGATTGCTGGAATCCATGAGAAGTCCGGTTCATATAGGAGAGGAATAGGGCCTCTCCTCTGTGGGGTTCTGTTAAGAGGGGGAGGAGTCATGTCCGTGATTACTCGGACTTTAGAAGTAATCAAGGAGGCAGGCACTATCGTGCTACATGCCGTGGTTAATGCCGGGTATTCAAGTGAAGGAAAAGAAGTCAGGGGGAGCCTTAATGCCGGTAGGCTCTAAAGGCCTTACCAGTGTGTCAACAGTGGGAACCGCCGGTGTACTAGTGGAAGGACCTGGGGTAGGAACATATTGTTGCATAATCTTATGAAGAATGTCATTCAGTTCCTCTGTGGTCACAAACTTACTGTGGGACTCCCTTGAGGATTGGGAGCTACATTCCACCTCTTCCTCATTGTTCACTTGTTGGGCCGAGGACAGGTCTACGTCCTCTGGCTCTCCCGCTAACTCTACCACTTCCGGCGTACGTTGCCGTGTTTCTGATGCCTGGTTATCCGGTGGCCAAACCAGCTCAGGGACAGACGAGGGGAGTGTGTCTAAGTCAATATTCTCCCCCGTCAGCGCAAGATCAGTGCAAGATTATCACTAGAGAGGTTTAGCCGCGAGGATGATTGTCTCCAGACCCCTTGGTCCTGCGCCGCAGGTGGCTGGGAGTCTGGTATTATCTGAGAGTTATCGTACATCTGACGCACACAAGTCTGAGAACCTCTATATTTATCTGCTAACACCCTATTGGACACAATCGGTGGGGGTCTACGTGGTACATAGTTTAGTTTTGGTATTGCAAAATTAAAGTCTGGTAAATCACTCAAAGATTGAATATGTCCCACTCTCTGACCCGACTCAATCCCCTCCGTCTCTATCACCATACTGCCCGTTTGGGCAGTTGACATAGAGATAGAGGTGGAGGGAAGTGGCCGTGACTCCGGCGTAGGCTGGCGGGACGGCTGCGAGACCTCCGACCGGGCACTACTATGACCTGACCGAGATTGTTTTGTCGAAGAGTCTGAGTCTGCCCTCCGCCGCTTAGTTGATCTAGTCGATTCTACCGAAGAATGGTGGTTTTGCTTATGGGGTGACCTAGATCTCGACCGGAACTTGCGCCTTGGTGAAGGTGACCGTTTCCTCTTTGGCCGGTCAGGGGGGGTCTCCTCGATACTCTCGCTGTCTCTACAAGAACTACTAACCAATTCTTTCGACAAGGATTTAGATTTCGCTTTCTGTTTAGTTGACTTAGCCGAGGATGATTTTACTGATGGATATTTTATTACAAGGTGCTCCCACAATGCCTCATCGTCACAGTGTAACGTCTTATGGGCCACATCCTTTGCATAACAATTAAAAACATTCTTAACACTCCTCGAGCGGCTAGGTCGGTAACTTCTACTACCTGGCAAGCGGGCGGTTTTACCCTAAACGACCTTATTTCCGTGCACTTTTTCATGCATAAACAAGAGCCAAAGCGTAATACAATTATGTATCCCTGAAAGGGCGATAATTGAGCTTTCCAATGACACCAGAACCATCCTTCTACGACCACGGGTTCTCTTGCAACGATCGTGTAAGACGAGTACAAAATCCCTAAAATACAATAATTTCCTTACATAATTCCCTGTGTAGCGAGGGAGGGAGAGTGGATGTGTGTGGAGTAGACGTCAGTAGTCGCGCGGGACCCGTACTGAGCGGTCTTTTGCCGAGCGGTCAAGAGCCGACCTATGCTCCTTCACCCGCTCGTCTCTCTCTCAGAACCATTATTGCTAAAAAATTGCACACAGACTTAAGTCGGGCCCCGCCACATAGTCCTTGGTTCTATAGACCGCTTTAAGTCGGGCCCTGCTAATAAGGGGTTAATCTCTTTTAGAGCCGCCAGGCATGAAAGGTCTTTCTTATCAAAAAGAGCTGCTCTGAGTTCTCGGCACACGGCGCATCTCTTCGACTCCCATAAACCCCTTGAATGATCGAGGCATTTAACGCACTTATTGCAAAGTTGGTGCGCAAAAAAATGGCAAAAGTGAACAGGTAGGTGTAGCGCATAAGCTAAACCGAGGCATGATGGAGCTAGGACCCCCTCTGCGCCGTAAAAGCTCACTCACTTGCCGCCGGTGCTGCTACTGTAGTATTGTGATCTGGAAATAGAAATTTCCAGGAATCAATGCTCATAAGGATAACCTGAGAGGTGTTAACACATCCTACCACAAGTCTGCCAGAAAATTAGCTATAGCCACTGCTACTCTAATCTTCCTTTGGTCTTGGCTAAGAGAACCACATCGGTTTCTCCAATGATTAGAACTGCTTACCTGTGACAAAGTGTCACTGGCCCTTAATACCCTTAGCGTAATACCATCCACTAATCGGACTAGATAGATAGCAAAGGCACACGCTGTCTGTTATCACTGACCCGGTCAGAGTTTCCTTTGGCACTGTGCGCCGGGCGTACTAATTTGCCGCGTGAAGCTAACGGTCAGGGCGAGTTCCCTCGGCGGGCCGAGATTTACCCCCTTAAGGAAATCGGATTTCCGCCGGAAGGTTCGTGGTTTAGCATACCACGCCGGGGTCATTTTGGCCAGTTCCTTGCCCGTCCACCGTACGAGCACAGCTGGCTTTGAAAGCCGCCGGAAAAACTAACCAAAAACGGGGTGTTGACTTATGTGAGAAAGTCAGACACCCCCAACACCCCCACACCACAGGACGTCTCCTGATTCCCTCTTAACTTGAAAACTTTATCATGCAACACCCAGGGAAAACACATTGGTAAGACATACATGAAAGAATATTATTCATAAATAATGATTCCTAGCCATACCCGGAGGCCCCTACTGAGGCTGGCCACGAGGCACGAAGAAAACAGCACACACGGCAGCTCCCCAACCTCCCGAAGACCCAGCAGCAGCAGCAAGTAGTGAAGAGGCCCACGAAAGGGGCCCACGCGGAGACCCAGACTCTGGAAGATTCCACACCACGTGTGGCAACTCTTAAACCAGAGCGTCTGCTAAAAACAATAATGCAACATCCTCTGAGAGATGGCATGAAGCATAATCCTTTTTTTTTTTTTTTTTTTTTTTTCTATGTGATTGAGGGAGGCAAAAGGCATAACTGCCTATAGCGAGTGCCTCCCCCATAGTTGAAAGAGTGACAGGGCCAAAATCAAGGGACGTTCGAGCCAAAATGCCTGGACACACGGAGTTTGAAGCAATTTAAGTCATAGGAAGAGGGAAAGACTGATTCTGGGAGAGAGTTCCAGAGCTCAGCTGTTGAGTAGAAGAAAGTTTGAGAGTAACGTTTCACTCTTGGGTTGGAGAGTTGCACAGAGTAGGGGTGGGATTGAGTTGCAAGACGGGTACCACGTGCCCTACGTAAAGGAGGTGGTATGCACTGGGATAGCTCTGAGGAACACTGATTATTATAGTAGCGATAGAATAGCGAGAGAGATGCAACATTGCGGCGGAGAGAGAGAGATTGCAGAGAGTTGGTGAGTGGACGGGAGTTAATGATACGAAAGGCCTTCCTTTCAACTTTGTCTAGGAGAGCAGTGTGAGAGGAACCTCCCCACACATGTGAACAATACTCAATACAAGGGCGCACTATGCCCCTGTACAGAGCAAGAAGCTGTGCAGGGGAAAAGAACCCCCAAGGCGGTTGAGCACACCCAGCTTCTGGGATGCTGCCTTAGCAAGACTGGTAATATGGTCCTTCCAAATGAGAGCAGAAGAAAAAGAGACACCAAGAATATTGAGAGAAGATGAAGGGTTGATTTTTGTATTGTTGAAGAATAAGGGATAGTCCGCTGGGAGATCCTGACGGGTAGATAGATGGAGAAATTGGGTTTTGGAAGCATTAAAGTTAACAAGGTTTTCTCTGCCCCAATTGGAAATAGTATTTAGATCAGAATTTAAGAGTTCTATGGCTTCATTACGTTTGTCGTTGAGGGATTGCTGGCTGGGGCGTTCTGAAAAACTAATGGAGTAGTGCAAGGTTGAGTCGTCTGCGTATGAATGGATGGGAATTAAGGTACAGTTAAGGAGATCATTTATAAAAATTAGAAAGAGAATAGGAGATAGGACAGAGCCCTGAGGAACACCGGAGTTTATAGAGTGAGGAAGTGAACAATGGCCGTCCACAACCGCGGCTATGGAACGGCCGGAAAGGAAATTAGAGACAAAGGCACAGATGGAGGGATAGAAACCGAAGGAGGGTAGTTTAGAAATTAAAGATTTATGCCAGACTCTATCGAAGGCTTTCGATATGTCTAGTGCAATAGAAAAAGTCTCACCGAAGTCCCGAAAGGAGGATGACCAAGAGTTAGTAAGATATGAAAGAAGATCACCAGTAGAGCGACCCTTAAGGAAGCCATACTGGCGATCTGAGAGCAGATTATGAGAAGAGAAATGCTTAAGAAATTTGGAAGCAAGAATAGTTTCAAAAACTTTAGAAAGACAAGAGATAAGAGCAATTGGACGATAGTTGGAGGGTTGAGAGCGGTCACCCTTCTTTGGGACAGGTTGAATGTGAGCAAACTTCCAGCATGAAGGGAAGACGTTAGAGGATAGACAGAGACGAAAGAGTTTGCCTAGGCAGGGAGTCAGCACGGAAGCACAGTTTTTGAGAACAACAGGAGGAACACCGTCCGGACCGTACGCCTTATTAGTGTTAAGCCCAGAGAGGGTAGAAAGTACATCTTTAGAAGAGATTAGGATATTAGGCATAAGTAAGAGAGAGGAGGCCGGAGAAGGAGGAATAGCACCGGAATCATCCAAGGTGGAGTTTCTAGCAAAAGTTTGAGCGAAGAGTTTAGCTTTGTCAGAGGAAGAAGTGATGGTTGTGCCATCAGAGTGGGAAAGGGGAGGGAAAGACGAGGAAGAGAAATTGTTGGAGAGGTTTTTGGCTAGATGCCAGAAAGCTTGGGAAGAGCTAGAGTTGGATAGTTCAGTGCATTTATTATTGATGAAAGAGTGTTTGGCAAGTCGAAGAACAGATTTGGCTTGATTCCGGGCAGAAACATATGAAGAATGAGAGTCTTGAGTTTTAAGGCGTCGGTACCGTTTGAATGCTTCCTCCTTATTGCGGACAGCAGTAGAACAGGCGTGAGTAAACCAAGATTTTTTAGCATTAGTCTGAGAGAAAGAGAATGGAATGTATGCTTCCATGCCCGATAGGATTACCTCGGTAATGCGTTCAGCACTCTCCGAGGGTCCTCGGCCATGGAAGCAGAAATCATTCCATGGGAAATCAAAGAAGTACTGCCGAAGAGCCTCCCAGTCGGCAGCGCCAAAGTGCCACAAGCGCCGCCGGCTAGGAGGATCGGGTGGCTGTACTGGAGAGATAGGACAGGTGACAGAGATAAGTTTATGGTCGGAGGAGCCCAAAGGAGAGAAAAGATCGACAGTATAAGAAGAAGGGTTAGAAGTTAGAAACAGGTCAAGAATGTTGGGCCGATCTCCGATGCGATCCGGGATACGGGTGGGTTGCTGAACTAACTGCTCTAGGTCATTTAGGATAGAAAAGACGTAGGCTTGTTCACCAGGTGGATCAGTAGTGTGAGAGGAGAGCCAATGGCGGTGGTGAACGTTGAAATCTCCTAAGATGGAGATTTCTGAGAAAGGAGAAATGGATAGAATGTGTTCCACTGTAGAGTTTAGATAGTCAAAGAATTTGGGAAAGTTGGTAGAGTTAGGGGAAAGATAGACAGCACAGAAATATTTAGTAAGAGAATGACAGGAAAGTTTGAGCCATAAAGTTGAGAATTCAGAGGAGTCGAAATCGGGAACACGAGAGCAAGTGAGTTTGTTGTGCACATATGCACAACATCCGCCTTTGGCTTTGAAACTAGGATAGAGAAAGTAGGAGGATACAGAGAAGGGGTTGCTGGATGTTGCTACAGACACCTGAGTTTCGGTGAGGAAGAGAAGATCAGGTTTGTAGGAGGAGAGATGGTGCTCAACAGAGTGAAAGTTAGAGGAAAGTCCGCGAATGTTGCAGAAATTAATAGAAAGAGTAACAGGCCGAGGTCCAGGTAATTGTGTGGGGTCGTCAGGGGATGGTCGGTCGGGTGAGGGGGCATTTATGGTCCCCCCCCCTGGGGACTCCGAGGCTGGGCTACAATTCATCATTTTTTTTTTTAATTTTGGTGTGGAAGAATGAAGTGTGGTGTGCATGTTTAGTGTAGTGAAGTGGATAGGAGGAGGAGGTGTTTGTGAGAGCTAGCTGGATTGCTCTCAGTGTAAATGAGGCACAAAGAAAATCAGTAAGAGAGGCCAAGCAAGTGAAACAGGAGTTCCAGCGACTCTTTATCACATGCCTATAACCTCACCTGGGTCTAGCCCTGATCGATTGGTGCCTACAATCTCCCCACCTGCATTGAAGTAGCCTCCTAACTAATGGATAAGCAAAACTAAGTGCTGCGCAGAACCAGGTGAACCCGCTGCGCCTGGTACAAAGTACCAAAAGTTACAAAAGTATTTTAACACTTCATGCGGGCGTACCAGTGGGGTAGCCTGTGCTAGCTAATCTAAACCTTTTTCAATACAACTCAGATATATACAAATGAGTAAGGACTCACTAGAAAGGGAGTAAACGAAGAATGAAGCGGAGCACAGGGACCCCCAACCTCTCGGTACGGGCCGCGGGGAAGGGAAGGAAGTATGGCGGACCGGGAGTCAGCGGCAAGGAACCCCACCCAAGAAATCCACGAGATGGAAAGCTATAGTATAACAATTATTAAGTATATTTTTCTTTTTTATAATTTACGAAGTTTTTTTCGTAGAGAGTACCCAATCATAAGACGATTCCATAAGATAATAAGCGTTACCCTTATGACGTGTACTCCGTTCATCCCCAAGGCAGTAGATTCAAACTGCTGACCCGCGGGCGTTTGAATGGAGGCTATTAAACTAATAGACATATCGTCAATGATGGAGGGGCCACTAATAAATATAGGCTTGCTATCGCTTACCAGGAAAAAAAATCGACACCTAAATGTCACGAAAGGTCTTATTATTGACAAATAAATGGGGTAAAAGGTCTGAAAATCGCCAAACTAATGGGGCGAATGTCTTGAAATTTCATAACTAATAGAGCTAAACATGGGGGAGGAGGAGGACTCGATAAAACCAACTTCCTCCCCTTAAAACCCTCAATAATAATACAACAGGATATCCTAATAAACCACGATACGTTGCACCGGATAGTGTTAAGGGGGCCCACCTCGATATTTTGTTCTCTCTCTCTGGGTTGTATCTATTCGACGCCATTCAGCCTACTGTTTTAAGAAGTTTATCCCCATCCAGGTGTCGATACTTTTCCTGGCGAGCGGTAGCGAGCCAGCATATATATATATATATATTTGTTTTGACAGCAAATTTGTAAATTTTTCGATAGAAACATTTCTCCAGCGAAGCCGGATTTCTCCAGACAATGCTGGCTCGCTATCGCTCGCCAGGAATACATCGACACCTGGACGGGGATAAACGTCTTAAAACAGTTGGCTGAATGGGGCGAATGGATACAAGCCAGAGCAAGAGAGAAAAGGAGAGAAAGAGAGAAAAGGAGAGAAAGAGAGAAAGAGAGAAACGGAGACAAAGAGACAAAAACAAAAAGCAGTCGACCCCCATAATGCCAACCTGTGATTGATGACGTGTAAGTTACTATAGTCGCTCATGTTTCAGCTGGAGGTAATTTGAATCCCTTAACAACTGATATATCAACACTTAAGGGGATGTTTTTAGTGTGTTCCCTAGACCTCCACCAAGCTTAAAATTACACCACCTTGACCCCCTTTCAAGAAAAAATTGTACATTTTCCGGTAGAAAAATGTCCCGGCCAAAGACCGGTTCCTCTTAAATTACAGGCTCGCTATCGCTCGCCAGGACAAAATCGACACCTAAATGGAACGAAAGGTCTTAAAATTGACATAAATGGGGTGAAAGTTCTTAAAATCGCCAAACTAATGGGGCGAACGTCTTAAAATCTCAAAAGCAATTGGGTTAAACATTAAAGGGATCAAGGAAAACATCTATCAAGTGGAAATCTCCCCTTAACCTCTTCTGTACCGGCGACGTCTTTTCAATTTTATTCTAACTATATTTAGGCGATGTTTTGCAGTTTAAGAAGGAACTGTGGTAGTAAAAATGGTTAAGTGAGATTGTTCGAAGTTTGTTAATTGTTGGATGCCCCTTTTTAAACTGGAGAGAGGGTCATGCGCCAGTTGG
Organism: Paralithodes platypus; assembly: GCA_032716605.1. Taxonomy (NCBI): domain Eukaryota; kingdom Metazoa; phylum Arthropoda; class Malacostraca; order Decapoda; family Lithodidae; genus Paralithodes; species Paralithodes platypus. The sequence continues at coordinate 21,650,189 of CM064579.1, read as the reverse complement.
ACTAGATAGTAGTCCATCAGGCGCCTGGCCCGGGGAGCCGGTGGTAGTGAAGGGTGCGCCTGGAAACATGGTGCGTGAGCTTGTGGTGGTAAGCTTCGCTGCGGGTCTGCCTACGGAAATCGGCGCCTCTCCGGGGGATCTGGGACCTGGTAATCTTTTGCTGGGGACCCCCAATGGGCCTAGGTCTCTGGGTATTTCTCCTGGGCGACCAAGATGTGTGTGAGATTTTGAGTTTTGTTTTTCTGATGTGTTGTGATGTTCAGGCTCTGTCTCGAGTCGGCCACCCCAATAAAAAAAAAAAAAAAAAAAAGGGAAAACTGGGGAAAGTGCCAGAGTATTATACATTCATACTGTACATACGTACATACATACATACATACATACATACCTTTTAAACTGAATAAGATCGTCTAATAGCCAGAATAAAGTTAAAAGAACGTGACCGGTACATAAGGGGTTAATGGAACAATAAGAATCTACTATGTCTCTGTGTCGTATTAGAGACAGGTTATCATAATTAACAACGCATTTCCTGCAAACTCTACGTAATAGCTGGGTAACCAAGATAGTAACATACCAATTTACCATCAGCTGGAAACAACAAAACAAAAACAAATAAATACTTAACCCTTTGAGTACCAGCGACGTTTGTTATATTGTATTATAGCTATATTTAGTCAATATTTCGCAGCTTAGGAAGGATCTGTGGTCGTTAAAAAGGTAGGTTGAGATAGTTTGAAGACTCATTATTGCTAGAGGTCCTCTCTAAGCTGAATAAAATTGTCTTATAGTTGCCAAAATATGATAAAAGGGACGTCCCTGGTACTGTATGGGTTAAAATACTATACACACACACACACACACACACACACACAAACACACACACACATGTACTAAAGGTCAGAAGTTCATGGGGGACCTAAGCACACACAGAGGAGTACAAAGGAAAACAAGCAACATCAGCTAGGTTGATCTCTAAGAGATCATCTAGCCAACGTAGTCAGTGTGGGGGAAAAGTAAATACATGTTGAGAGGCTGTTCATTTGTAAAAGTAAATACATGTTGAGAGGCTGTTCATTTGTAAAAGTAAATACATGTTGAGAGGCTGTTCATTTGTAAAAGTAAATACATGTTGAGAGGCTGTCATTTGTAAAAGTAAATACATGTTGAGAGGCTGTTCATTTGTAAAAGTAAATACATGTTGAGAGGCTGTTCATTTGTAAAAGTAAATACATGTTGAGAGGCTGTTCATTTGTAAAAGTAAATACATGTTGAGAGGCTGTTCATTTGTAAAAGTAAATACATGTTGAGAGGCTGTTCATTTGTAAAAGTAAAT
>CM064579.1:21598853-21646353 GCA_032716605.1 Paralithodes platypus | reverse complement strand
AGGTGTCGATTTCTTCCTGGTGAGCGATAGCGAGCCAGCATTATATGAAGAAATCCGGCTTTGCCGGAGAAATGTTTCTATCGAAAAATGTACAAATTTAGCCTGCTGTCAAACACAAATAAAAATCTGATGGCTCGCTACCGCTCACCAGTAAAAAAAATGACACCTGGATGGGGATAAACGTCTTAAAACAGTAGGCTGAATGGGGCCAAATGGATACAAGCCAGAGAAAGACAGAAAAGGACAGAACCAAAGCAGGTCACCTCCCTTAACATACTGTATATATTAGTGTGTAAGCAATAAGCCACATTTATCCGATTGTGTGGATTTAACCCTTTGAGTACCAGCGACGTGTGCTATATTGTATTCTAGCTAGCATTGGACGCCATTATGCAGCTTAAGAAGGAGCTGTGGACGTTAAAAGGGTCGGTTTAGATATTTTGAAGCCTTATTTTTGGCTTGAGATCCTTCTTAAACTGAATAAACCCGTATAATGGTAGCCAGAATAAAGTAAAAAGGATATCCCCGGTACTGAACGGGTTAACGGGAGATTTCCACAAGGAGGATTTTTTTCTGAACCTCTTTCTCCCTCATGTTTAGCCCCAATCTCCCCCATGTGAGATTTAAAGACGCTTGCCCCATTAGTTTGGCGATTTTAAGAACTTTCGCCCCATTTCTGTCAATTTTAAGACCATTCGTGCCATTTAGGTGTCGATTTTTTCCTGGCGAGCGATAGCGAGCCTGTAATTTAAAGGGAACCGGCCTCCGGCCGTGACATTTTTCTACCGAAAAATGTACAAATTTATCTTGAAAGGGAGTCAAGGGGGAGTAATTTTAAGCTTGATGGAGTCTAGGGAATCAACTAAAAACCTCCCCTTAAACGAATATAAACGAACAGACCAAATGCCCAAACCAGTAACAATGATTATATATTTTCCTAGTATCATAATTTATCTACTTGTCTTTATATATTTGAACCAGTATGTGTCCATTCTGTTAGCTCGTCGATATCCAAGTACAGTCGCGCTAATAAGTGATGTCCCGGCACCAATTATGTTTTGATCATTAATTGGTATCAGCAATATTTACACACGATTTCGTCTTTTTGATTGAGATATACTACCATGTTCCTACACTTAACCACCCTATTCAACATCTGACAGACATTAATAAAGCACAGAGCAAGCCAAACGTAAAGACAGCTGGGACATGACTTATTAGCGCAACCGTACAATACAATGATAAAAATGGCGGGTGCCTAACCCCGAAAGGGGTTGAAATAGGGGAGCTATCCCCTCGCCTAAGGTGGCTTTCTAGGGCCTTTCCTAGCTGATGCTGAGAGGATTGGGTTCTAGTCATGTGGTGATGGGCTGGTCTATCAGAGTGAGAACTGAGCGATCTCTGCCATACCCATAGCTTACTCTGACTGTTCCTTTTACTTATATATTTTCTAGATCTCAAGTGACGGCGTCTCTTCCGTGGATTGACCTCCCAATCTACCATGATTGGAAGCCAAAGCGTCACATTTTTCCTTTGCCCCTCAACTTTCTCTTCATAACTGCTGAGGGGCACAGGGCCCTGGGTGGGGCTTTGGTTTCCCGAGCGTTTCCGCACCCTCCTTAGCTCCCCGCCATGGAGTGGCTTCGGTCACCCAGGCTTTATTGTGGTCGGCAGGGAGGGTTCTTTGGGGGGGCTCGATTATGGCCTTGGCCTTATTCGGGGCCTTGGGGCTGTTCGGCCAGGCAGCTTGAGGAACAACAACAACAACAACAACAATGATAAAAAAAAAAAAATACATTGCTTTCCATATTATCTAAGGACATTCCTCTGCTAAACGTGATAATATATAACCAAGCTGGGCTGTTTTTAAAGCTTCATGGAGGTCTTGGGAGGACAAATAAAATCAATATGTATTAATCAATAAATAGACCAAAAACTAAACCTGTTATGTCGGGTTATAATATTTAAAGTTAGTGATATAGTAAATAAGCCCAACAGGGTCACACCGAACATGTTCTTAATATCACAAATAGGTATTCAACTAGGTACTACAGAACTCAGTAACAACACACATAGAACTTATACACAAGTTTATTCAAGATATTTCTTAGCATGAGGTTTAGAAGCTCGTAGCATGATCATTTCAATTCCCAATTCACGAATATATATTTGTAATTCAGGATGAAGCATTACCTTGATAATTATTAGAACTATCAGGCAAGGAATAGAATACATATCAATAGCAGATCATAAATGGAGAGCAATTACTCTTCAACTGTGGTTATAAACAAGGTAAATAATATGCAACTAAATCATAACACGTGACTTATAGAATCAATCCTTAATAATAATAACGATGTGAGTCGAGTGTCTTCCGTGAGTAAATCAACTATAGCAACCTTTTCATTAGCTAGCGTGTCAGGTCATATATTTGTACTGCGGGGTTGGAAAATACAATTCTAGTTTGTGTAAACAGGAACTGAATTTCAATGATATTACGATGAAATTGGTGGCAAAGTACTATTTAATTCTTTTCACAATTTCTTATATACGTAACTTAATTTATGTAAACTATGATTTGCATCCTATATTCACTTCAAACGATCGATCGTATGTAATAATAACGAACTTGGTCGAGGAATTCAGATGTAATATTTAATATACAATTATGAATCAACTATAGAAGAATATGTATTAATTGTATTTAAGGACAGAATATCATTAACCAAATGAACTTAGTCAACTGATGTTCTAAAAACGCTTATATTTTTATAGCGTATGATAATAATTAACACAATAGTTATTATAAAGGAGAATAACGCACAAGACGAAGTTGTACTAAGGAAATACTCAAGCTAGTATAACCAAGATGTCTGAACAGGTTAACAGAGTCTTAACCCTTAATTAGCAGCGAGCAACATAAGTCGAGTTAAATAAAGCTGGACTATGTGGCGGCGCTCGACATAACTCGAGTGGCAATTTCAGCACGTAATGTGGCTGAGAGAGAGAGACAAGTGGTGGCAGGAGACTAGCGAGCGTATGACTGCTCCAGACCACCGCGGCGAACCTACTGACACAAATCTCAGCTCCCTCCTCCCTCTCTCACTCGCTACATACTCAATTATGTACCGAAAGTACCGAATTACCTGCTTTTTGCACTCGCGTTGCACGGTTATTGCAAGAAAACTATCCATCATACAAGGATCGTTATGGTGTCATTCAAAAGCTCTGTTTATGCCCTTTCAGGGATAGGTACTTGTTTTACGTTCTGGGTCTTATTTAGGCATGAAAATGATCACGTAAACAGCCCTATTTTGGCTAAAAACACCCCGCTGTGCGGTACATATAAATAAACCGCATAGGCCGCTCGTAAGGTGTTAATAAGAATACACCTGAATAAGCGGTGTATTTAATATGATGAATAATTAGATAACAGAATCTATGCAATGCTAGAATTCCTAGACATAAAGAATCAGAATTACCTACATCAGTAATCAAATGAACGTCAATACTAATTCATATAATAATTACAATGGCGATTAAGTGATGGGGGGCTCGGGAAGTAAATATGTTTATTTGATAAAAACACTTCTCAACGAGGAGACCGAGATAAATTAATTATGAAAATGAGCGTAGGTTCTAGGTAATATGTTATTAATTAGGAAGGGGAATTAAAACACGAAATACACTTCGACCTCATCTTGCAACATACATAACAGAATACATATATTAGGAAAATCTGGGAGTGCGTGGCGAGGTGAATCAATTTACAAGATTATATAACGTATGCGTAGGACGTTCTAGAGGATATTAAATAAGATAAATGGTAGATCTTGGACACAGATCTAGATAAGAGTTAATGTAAGATTCAGAAAGATTAACACGTACGCAAATTAAAGATCTTGGGCACAAATTTAATTAGAAGTATTCACTACACAATTCACATATTTTTACCTATGCCTCGACAACAATAAACACAACATAAGATACACAGAGACACTTAGGGTAATGTTGGAGGGTAGAGAGAGGGCAAGTCTGGCAGACGTAGATCGTAGGTCCGTTGAGCAGCACTTCAGGGGTACAAAGGAGTACAAAGGAAATCAAGCAACAACATATCTAGTGACCCTTCTAGGCTGCTTGTCCTCCAAAACACTGAGGATCAAGTGTCCAAACAGTGGTTTAGAGTGAATAAGGGAACATTGGAAAGGGAACCACTGCCCTAGAACTAATGTCCGTGGCAGGATTAGGAAGTTAGTAGGGGACAGAGGGGTTAGTAACGGAGGGGGGGATAAAATAAATTATTCATTTACAAACGCAGTCAGTCGCGGGTTTGATGCGAGATATTTGTCTAAGCGGAGTTTAAATGAATCAACGGTGCTGCAGTCTATAACGTCTCGGGGAAGCCCATTCCACAAGTTGACAACTCGATTGAAGAAGAAATTCTTAGATTCGTGTGAGTTAAAAGAATTACCAATTATTTTGCAACCGTTTCCCCGTGTGTAATTAGATTGGTCGATAGTGAAGTACTTACTACAGTTCATATTGTCGATGCCTTTGATGATTTTGAACACTTGAATTAAGTCACCTCTTAATCTGTGCTGGGTTAAAGGAAATAGATTTAATTCTCTAAGACGCTCTTCGTATGGTTTGTTCTTTAGGCTAGGTATCATTTTGGTAACTCTACGTTGAACTCATTCTAGCTTGTTTATATCGTTTTGGTAATAAGGGCACCAGGATTGAACGCAGTATTCCAGAAGAGGGCGGACTAAGGATTTGTAAAGGGTTAGGATAACTTCTTTGGATTTATGCTCAAATGACCTGCCTATAAAGCCAATTATTTTGTTTGCCTTCTTAACAACTTCTGAACATTGTTGACTCGGTTTTAGGTTACTCGATATTGTTACTCTCAGATCGGTTTCTCTGTTTACATTCTTAAGCTGAGTGCCATTCATCGAATAGTTTGCCTTCTCATTTAGGTATCCGATATGTAGTACTTTACATTTATCCGCATTGAAACTCATTTGCCAAATTTGGGCCCAACATGACAATTTATCTAGATTGTGTTGCATATCGTCAACTTGTTCTTTTGAGAGTACGCTATTTGCAATTTTTGTTTCGTCAGCAAATTTTGAGATTGTACAGGTGAGACCCTCGTCTATGTCGTTGATGTAAATTAGAAAGAGAATTGGTCCTAGTACCGATCCCTGGGGTACCCCGCTACTTACATTGGGTGTAGGGCGTCACTCGAGCAGGACTTTAGGTTCCAGACTTCAGGGGGTACTCCAGGTCTAGTACACTCTCCGGGCAGGGGCAGGTTGGACAAACTACCACTGCGATTAGCTGCTCTGTTCCCTTTCAGGTTTTAGGACAGTGCCGCAGTTGAGGTTTGCATACTTTTCTACTAAATCTTTGAGGTGATATGTGACTTATTTCTTGACTCTCTTTTACAATTGTGTTCAAGGTCATAGGGGTATTGGGAAATTGTTGTGCTGGAGTTGTGAGGTTTAATACTTATTCTAGACATCGATGGGTAATATTTACATTGTTGTTTACCTCATATGTATTATAATTAAAACTTATATAGTAGTTATTTAGCTTAGGAATAGAGAAATCATACTTTTACTGATTAAACCATCCTCTAAGTTCTTGGGCGAACTTGTTTATTGCTCGCCTAGTATTGGTGGCTGTCCTGAGGTTCTTACATCTTCAGGTTCGTCGTACTTGGGGCTCCTGTTCACGTCCATTTGTTTATATAGGTCTCGGGGCGTTGATGTGCAATTTGCATAAACATATGCTCATCATACTGCAGGTCGGGAGAGGGAGGAAATGCTGTCCTGTGGTTGGCTGGCACGGTTCGAAAGCAGGGCGGTGATTGGCTGTTGTTATTTCCCATACTTGCTGCTGTTGGCTGGTTCCGTAGAGCACGGGAGTTCCTGAAGAAAGGAGGGGTGGCTCCTGTATTCTTTTTTCCGTTCTGTGGTTTACGTCCCCTTGGTTTCTTTGACTCCCTCAGATGCATACTAGCAATTCTGCAACTGCCTTCTGTAGTTCCCTTCGCCATCCCCGTCATTTCAAAACCCTATCACCCCTTAAGGCAGGATAGGCGTATTATTTTGCTCCTTTATGTATCCTTTTTATATATTTAGTTTAGCTTCCTCCCTAGACCTCCAACAAGCTTAAGAAAACACTCACCCAAGACCCTCCTTCAAGATAAATTTTTAAATTTTTCGGTAGACAAATGACCTGGCCGAAGGCCGGTTCCCTTTAAAATACAGGCTCGCTATAGCTCGCCAGGAAAAAATCGACATCTAAATGACATGAAAAATCTTAGTATTGACGAAGAAATGGGGCAAAAGGTCTTAAAATCGCCGAACTAACGTTCCGGACGTCTTGAAATTTGAAAATTAATGGGGCTAAACATGAGGAAGAAGGGGGACCAGAAAAACGACCCATCTCCCCTTAACCAACATGTCAAAATCAGACAACACAGTTTCTGCCAAATGTCCAGTTGGAATCATTTTGCATATGTATCAACAAAACCTACGGTAAAATAAAGATTGATGGATTTTAGATAGCTGATGTATTTATATAATAATACACACATTTGCTAAGACCTTGCCAAATTAAGCCATTCAGTACCGGGGACACCCTTTTAATTATATTCTGCCAGCTATTAGCCGATTATATTCAGCTTAGGATGGACGCCTATATATAATTTTAAAGGCTAAAGACTATCTCAATTTACCCTTAACTGGCGGCGCGCAACTTATGTCGAGTGAAATAAATATGGACTATGTGGCGGTGCACAACTTATGTCGACCGCCATTTTCAGCACGTAATGTTGCTGAGAGAGAGAGAGCTGAGCGGTGGGACGAGCGTAGCAACCCTATGACCGCTCCCCACCACCGCGGTGGACATACTGAACTGTATTCTACTTTCCTACCCCCTCCCTCACTCGCTACACAGGAAATTATGTAAGGAAATTACCTAATTATAGGGTTTTTGCACTCGTGTTGCACGATCGTTGCAAGAGAACCAGTGGTCGTACAAGGATGGTACGGGTGTCATTGGAAAGCTCTGTTTACGCCCTTTCAGGGGTAGATACTTGTTTTACGCTCTGGGTCTTATTTAGGCCTGAAAATAATCACGTAAACAACCCTATTTAGGGTAAAAAAAAAAACGCTGTGCGGTACGGTCAAATAGACCGCCTAGGCCACCAATAAGGTGTTAATCCTTTTAGTTACTATATAGCCTTCCTAAGCTTCATAAAATTGTCTAAATAGAGTTGAAATTTAACAAAAAGGCTGTCGCCGGTACAGAAGGGTTAATGACAATATATATGCCAGGGAGCGGATAATACTGTTCTTGCCTTAACCCTTAAAGAGCAGCGCTCGGCTTAAGTCGTGCACCAATTTGCAGCAAGTTAGGAGCATTATTAAGGCTTTTAAAGGGTTAAAATCGAGTGCAAATGGCCGGGAGCGCAGCGGGCCAGACAACCGACTCCCAGGGCTTACCGCCGCCCATTAACTCATGTTCCCTGTGTTCTCAAGAGGCCGGCAGTGTAGCCAGTAGTGAGCATAGCTGGGAAAAATATGCCTACGCTAAACTCCCACGTTACTGGTATCACTGTATGAGAACCACGAGTGCTACGTAGCTCGTTCTGGTCTCATTTTGAAGCTTTTAGCACCTAGATTTTTGCTAAATAATTTTGTTTTCATGCAGATACTTGATTGATCATTCAGGAGGGCCTGAATATGCCCAAAATAGCCCAAAACACCCCACTAGACAAGGGTTAAGGGGGGTGACCTGTTTTTTTATATTTCTGTCCTTTTCTCTCTTTCTCTGGCTTGTATCCATTCGGACCCATTCAGCCAACTATTTTAAGACGTTTATCCCCATCTAGGTGTCAATTTCTGCCTGGCGAGCGATAGCGAGCCAGTATTATATGAAGAAATCCGGCTTCGGCGGAGACATTTTTCTATCGAAAAATTTACGAATTTAGCCTGCTGTCAAACAAAAATAAAAAATATGCTGGCTCGCTACCGCTCACTAGTAAAAAATTGACACCTGGATGGGGATAAACGTCTTAAAACAGTAGGCTGAATGGGGCCAAAGGGATACAAGCCAGAGAAAGATAGACAAGGACAGAACAAAAACAGGTCACCCCCCTTAACCCCTTCCGTACCGGCGACGTCTTTTAAATTGTATTCTAGCTAGTTTTAGACGATTTTGTGCAGTTTGCGAAGGATCTGTCCTATTAAAAAGGGTTGTGAGGTAGTTCGAAACCTGTTAATTGATGAAGGCTAATGTTTAACTGAATACAATTGTCTAATAGTAGCCATAATAAAGTTAAAAACACGTCACCGGTACAGAAGGGGTTAACACCTGCTGTACCGGTCACGTCATTTTGCTTTTATTTCACCTACATGTAGACGATTTTATTTAGCTTAGGAAGATTATGAGGTAGTTAAAAGGATTGGTTGAGATATTTTGAAGCCTTATTTTTGCTAGTGATCCTTCCTAAGCTGAATAAAATCGTCTAATAGTAGCCAATATAAAGTTACAAAGACGTTGCCGGTACAGAAAGGGTTAAGGGGGATTAGGTTGATTTATTAAATTATTTATTATTACATTTATTATTATTTTAGTTTCCTCCCTAAACTTCCATCAAGCTTAAAATACAAGATCGTGTGACGCCTACCAGCGTTGGCAGAATCGCCTCTCGGTAGCCACTAGCGCTCGCCAGGGACATTGAAGTGGGCTACAGTTATCAGAGAATGTTGTTCTTTCTTTTTTAGCAATCGTATTGTCACCGACAGTCCAGTGGTGGTCTTTATTTTCGTCTGTGACAACGGGAAGTGCTTTATACCATTAATTGAATATAACATGCATTGTATATAAATTTAGTTAAGGAGAGAGAACAATATAGGCAGAGGGGTGGTAGTGTGTGCGTGCGTATACATGTGCTGCCTCCCCCGCTCGTAGGTTCGCGCGCGTGCCTTCTCACGCCTCTTGATTGGCTGGTGTGTTTGGCTGTGTCACGTGACATCTGCTGCCTTGTGACGTCTCGGCCTGTGATTGGCCGACCACCGTGTCTTTGTGGGCTCCTGTGTTCCTGGGGGTCCCCAGGAGCTGCCTTCCTCAGGACAGGCTAGGCGTGCATGCATCTAACATCCCTTGCTTACTCTCTCCCCCGATCACCACCTTTAGAACTGTTTCTCTCTCTGAACTTCTTCTTTTCCATTACTTCTCATCTTTATTCAATTACTTGTCCCCTTGGGTTCTGCATACGGTTTCCATAGCCGGCCCATTGTATTGCATGCGCCGTCCTCTGAGATATTTACATGTACTTAGAATAGGTTTTTGAGGGTTCTTAGTTAGTATAGGTTATGAACTCTGTGTGTCTCCATTATTGATTTAGTGTTTCTGCTCCTTTATTTAATTCTAGACTGGGATAGGGTAACGGTAGTCGTTGTCATCGATGTGTGTATGGTTCGCTTATACCTACACGACTTCGACCGGTCCTGTGGTAGCCTGTGCTGTCTTTTCGGTTGTGTCCTTTTCGAGTGCAGCTTTGTGTTGACTGAGGGCTTTGGCCTGTGCCAGTTCCACACTTTGCTGCCTCTTTGCTTTGCTTTAGAGGGTCGCCAGGATAAAACCAGATACTTGTGATCTGGATCTATCAAGAGAGCACCCTAGTCAATTAAAGTAACTTAAAGGATACAGTCTTAAGGATATCGCTAGGCTACGAGCCAGTCTTGCTCACCCCAGTTCCTTACCTTGAGTATCCCAGCTAGACATTATTAATTGAGTAGACACTTATTAATATTTAATATAAGCTCTTTGATATGTATGCATTATTATTCACAAGCATTTATTAGTCTAGGTTGTTGTTGAGTTGCACAACCATAGTAGACTGTTTCGTTGATAAGGAAGTACTTCTTTTAGTGTCGAGCATTACTACCGTTACGCATTTATAGTATTCTCGTGTCAGTTAACATTATATGTCCTATCTTTTTGTGTATTCCTTTTACACGTGTGGTGTCCTGCCTCCTGCATTTATATAGTTTAACCCTCTCACGACCATAGGACGCAGAGGTTGCCAGATTAGCAATAAGAAATAGATTACTCTCACTGTTATAATTACCTCTCCAAAATTAGTTTTCTGCCCACAGCTAACTCAAAGACAACTGCAGAAGTTGAAGTAAACAAACTAAAGGTTTATAGATACCCCTGACAGTAACAAAGGCTTTAAAGTATCCCTAAAAGGCTCAAAAATTGCGTCAGGATGTGAGAGGGTTAAGATACGAGCATCTTATGAGCATCAGACATTCTTCAGAAGTTTCCAGGTCTATGCTGTAGGACTATACTTCACTTTCTTTCAGATAGGAGTGAAGAGTTTATTGTTGTTTAACACCTTACGAGCGGCCTATGCAGTTTATTTATGTGTACCGCCCAGCGGGGTGTTTTTAGCCAAAATAGGGCTGTTTACGTGATCATTTTCATGCCTAAATAAGACCCAGAACGTAAAACAAGTATCTATCCCTGAAAGGGCATAAACAGAGCTTTCGAATGACACCATAACGATCCTTGTATGATGGATAGTTTTCTTGCAATAACCGTGCAACGCGAGTGCAAAAAGCAGGTAATTCGGTACTTTCGGTACATAATTGAGTATGTAGCGAGTGAGAGAGGGAGATTTGTGTCAGTAGGTTCGCCGCGGTGGTCTGGAGCAGTCATACGCTCGCTAGTCTCCTGCCACCACTTGTCTCTCTCTCTCAGCCACATTACGTGCTGAAATTGCCACTCGAGTTATGTCGAGCGCCGCCACATAGTCCAGCTTTATTTAACTCGACTTAAGTGGTGAGCCGCTTTTTAAGGGTTAAAGTAACTGTATTGAAACATCTTTTTAATATATTAAATCTTGCAGTGATTTAATTGATCTTCCCATAGATTCTTTTGTATGCATTTTAACGTAACTTGCATCCTGTGTGTTATCAGGCTATACCAGTGTGGGTTAGCCTGAAGTAGAGTACATTTATGCCCAGTTAAGGATACCCCATTATCGCAGATTAACTCTGGAGGGTATAGGTGTTTTGTTCGCCGGCATATAAGTTCAAGGGTTTGGATCTAGCGTACCGTTGTTGCATAGTGCCCTATTACTAGTCCAAGCATTAAGTGCCCTTGTTTTATTCGTAGCCCTGGTCGTAACAATCGCTCTTCAAGATGAGTTTGTACATTTGTCGGTAGAATAATATCCCGACCGTAGGTTGGTTCCTCCAAAATTGCAGGCTCGCTATCCACCAGGATAAAAATCGACACCTGAATGGCATAAGAGGTCTTAAGATTGACAGAGAAATGAAGTGAAAGGTATTAAAATCGACCAGCTAAGGTGCTAAACATGAGGGAGAAGGGGGTCCAGAATAACCCAAAGGAAACCCTTAACCAACCAGTGAAGAATATGAACATGGTCCTATATTGCGTATTGAAATGCCGTTATATACTATTTGGAAATTACGTTCAACCCTTTCAGCACCATGACGCATTTTTACCTTAAATTCTGGCTAATATTAGACGATTATATACTGTATAAGAAGGACCTATGTTATTAACCTCTGAAGTGCGCATGGGGGTAATTGGAAACGTCCCCCTGTGCTGACGTATTTGAGGTGTTTCCGTCACTAAAATATTCATTGTGCCATTAATAGCATTAATACTTATCCATATGCGCCTATTATGGGTTGATTATAAAGGTATTAACCTGAAACAACAATAAAACGAGTGAAAACAGCGTTTGGATGGTCAAAATCGGAGATATAGCCCGCGAGTTGTATAATGTATGGGTGAGGCAATCTGCTTTCCCGCCAATTTCCCCCAAGGCCACTGAGACACAGTCGATCGATACTCTCTCTCTCTCTTGCACTCGCTTGCTATCAGTGATGACCACACCCTCCAATCGGATTTCTAATGTTAGCACGAAAATATACCTCAGAATAAGGGAATAACAGGGAAAATAGGTGATAACTGAAGGAGAGGAGGAAAGTGGGGAAGGAGGGGAGGTAGAGGACTGAGATTTTGCATGGCCCAGGGGCCAAAAAAAAAAAAAAAAAAAATTTTTTTTTTTTTTTTTTTTTTTTTTTCGATGTCAAAAGTTGATTTTTTTTTCTCTGACTCTTAAGAGTCTCCCCGCAGTGCGCCGGGGGAACTCTTAAGAGTCTCCCCGCAGCTCCCGGGTTAAGAGTGTTTATTAAGATCGTATTTACCCATTTGAGTCGCAAAGGCAGATTATATACTAAAGGAAATCGTCTAATGGCAACCAAAACATGATGGAAATTAGGTATTGGTGGTGAAGTGGTTAAAGATATATATTTGAACCTAGTGAAATAATCACTAAATAACAAGTGAGATATTTCAACAGTCTGTTTCAGTAAAGCGGGTTCATGCGAGTAACTCAGTCTATAGTCCGTTCATTCTAGGTTGGGCAGAACTCGTAACCTCTAACCTCTGTAACTCAAAAAGGGCTAGAGCAAGTGAGCTGTCAAATTATACACATATTCCCTGGCCAAGTCTTCCTATTTGGTAGAAATATTAGCTCGATTACTCTAGTCCTTTTTGAGTTATGAGAGGTTAGGGGTTACGATTTCTGCCCAACCTAGAATGAACGGACTATAGTCGTTGATAGCAGTACAGGATAGTGTTGTCGATTCAAGGGACTGGAATTCTCGAAAAGGGGATCCATTCCTAACGTTATTCTTGACATTAAGTGTGCTGGCTTAATAATCCAATAGGGTTGATAGCCGTTGAATTCCTATGTAAAGTCTTGGTGGTGTAATGGTTAGAGTGTTTAAATATCTGTGTGTGATAACCCAGGTTCGATTCCCAGTGGATCACATATATTATAGGTTTGATTCCCGGAGGGAAGTAATGAAAACCTAATATTTAGTAGGGCCCCATAATCATTGACGATATTGCCTAATAATATAATAGTCTCCCTTCAACACCCGCGGCAGCAGTTTTGAATCTCCAGCGCGGAAGGGTCAGTGAGTACTCTCATAAGTGCACGCTTAATTATCTTATGAAATCGTCTTATAATTGAGTACCCTACAAAAAAAGACTTCTTAAATTTTTTTTTTTTTTTTTTTAACTTAACCCGTCCAGCACCAGCGACGCGTCTGGCACGTCGGCGATGTATGTAACGCACAGCCCCAGCGACGTGTCTGACGAGTCACCCTAATTGCTCCGACCGTAACCTCAGGTGTAGCCACTCGAGAGTGCTCAGATTTGTATGGGAACTGTGTACGTATCCCACGCAACCGTGCCGATGGTTGAAAACTCTCAAAGTCCACGTGCGTGCACGTGAGCGCGCAATAACCTGTTTTTTTGGGGTAATTGCCTTCAATTTTTTACTCTTGTAAAATACGTTTTCGGGGGCTCTGTAGGACCATTCTTTAAGCTTCTTGAGCGGTTTGTCGTGGTTTTTCCTTCATTCCTAACCCATTCGCTATTGTTTCCGGAATAAAACCATTTTTTGAAAACCGGCCGGGTTCTGGTGAACAAACAATACAAAACTAGCCGGGGCTCCACGGGTTAATATCTGTTATATTATGGCTTTCCATGAGTGGATTTCTTGTGCGTAGCGCCCAGGCGCAGGCCCCCTAGCGGCCATTTCTTCCTTCACTGATATATCAAGACTTACTAGAAATCAACGAATGGGAAGGGGGTGGATGGGAGGGCCATGCATCGTCAATAATTACGGGGCCCTACTAAATATTTGGTTTTCATTACTTCCCTCCGGGAATCAAACCTATAATTTAATAGTAGCCCCTTCATCATTGACGATATTGCCTGAGTACCAATAACTCAACCTCAGGACAAAAATAAGCCGTATAACGTTTTTAAATTTTATTGTATACAAACAATAAATAGTATACACAAATATAAAAGATTGCAAGCAGGGCGTGACTTCGAAAAAAGTCTGCTTGATCATGACCAGATCTTTTACCTTAAGATCTATACATGATAAATTGGGAACATCCTTGTGCCCCTACTTAGAACTATAAACTCTTTGGAATATTGTTCTAACCTTAACAATATTTGTTCAGTGTATATATGTTTGTACATTCTATTAATCCTATATAGTTGCAACTATGATAGATTTCTTAAAATAAAATAAAAACTTTTGAACCGTCATATCAGTTCGATCACAGCTTGTGATTTATCACAATCTCTGGCGGAAGGTTTCTGTGGGGCTTTGGGCTATTCACCACAGCCCCCCCCCCCCACCCCTTTGTTCTCGCCTTAACCTTAATACATAATAGCACAGAGCATACGAGACCTTCTGTCGTAAAGCTACACAGGTACGTTTTGGCTTGTCCAGAGTAACCGACAGGTATCGTGTAAGGAAAGTATGGTTTGATGCCCACAATTGAGTGTTGGCAATGTCGTCTATAGAGAAATTTTGTAAAAATCTAAGAGAGACGGCCCACTTCCTGATGTTGTGGGCCCTGCCCCACTACGCCGGGATTACTTTCTTTAATAACATCCACTAACAGAGAAGCCAATGTTCTCCTAGAAACACGATTACCTGCCTGGTTCATCCACGGAAAACCTGGTTGTCGAGGGTGAGCTGCCCTCATAAACTTAACTAAGGCCTCCACTGGACATAAAATATGATGAGTGTGTCCGCGTTTTAACACCGGAACAGAAAATGTTGAGAAAACATGATCAGAGTGCTCATTCTTAGCTATAAAGGTGGGAGACGGCGCGATTTGAACTTTGTCGTGCAGTCTCCCAAACCTAAGGCAATTAGGTTCCTTGCTCATCGCCGCCAGCTCAGAGACCCTATTTCCTGTAGCTAAAGCCATCAGGAACACAGCCTTTTTAAGTAACGAATTAAAATCTGGCGCATTATTGTATTTGCGTGATTGAAGCAAAGATAAGGCTTTATCAAGCAACCAGGTGGGCATGAGCAGACGTGGTGGTGGGCGGATCTTGAAACACGCCCTCATAAACCCTTTCTCCTCCGCCTGCGGTATCGAGAGACCAGTGAGGTCAAAGAAGGGGGTTCTGATAGCAGATAAGTGATTCTTTAACGTAACAACGGAAAAATGTTTCTGCTCAAATATATAGTCTAAGTATTTGAAGACTAGGGCTCCTGAGGCATCGGTTTGCCCTGATTCAACAATTTAGTTCTTAAAAGCTTTCCAATGTGCTTGATATTGCCTCCTGGTAGATATAGTATATTGGTTCATAAGTTTACTAGTGACACTTTCCCCATACTGTGCTAGCCATTTGGCATTGTAAATGTCCAGAAGGCAAAATTGAGCGAGGTCTGAAGGTTGCCAATTGTCTCTAAGTGGAATGCGGAGACCGGGAGCGACACCGGGTCCTTGCACCATTCGTGCAACTGGTGGTACCACGCCTGAGCCGGCCATAATGGCGCGATCATCGAGACTACGCCCCGGTAACCTCGTAGTTTGTGAATTACCCTGCACATTAGAACAGAATCTGGTGGAGGAAATAGATAGATTGAAGTCCACTTGTTCCAGTCCTCCAGTAATGCATCTGGTCCCCCCGCCAGCGTCACCCCCTGGCGGGTCAGGAAGAGAGGTAGCTTGTGAGTCTCCTCGGATGCGAACAGATCCACTTGTGGACGGTAAGGCTTGGCAATCATCTTGTCGAAGACGGTTTGTTTGAGAGCCCATTCTACTAAGGTGCTCCGTCGCCGGGACAGAGCATCCGCCCAGACGTTCAACACGCCTGGGAAGTATGAAGCATGCAGATGAATGCTCAGCGATTCGGCTAGAGCAAAAATCTGTTCTGACACTATTAGCAACTCTCGAGACCTCACTGAACCTTGTTTCTGAATGCAATGGACCGCAACTGAGTTGTCCATCTGAAACGCTATTGATTTCCCTTGCAATGACGAGCCGTGGTCTTGGAGAAAATATAGAGGAACTAGAAGCTCTTGTTTGTTGATGTGCCATGAAATGCCCTGGTCCCAAGTGCCCTGCCCTTGATGGCCTAGATTGGACTGATACCCCACCCCAGTGTTGCGGAAGCATCTATGTCTACCCATTCCGAAGGAGGAGGAGAAACCCAAGTTGTCATAGAGTACAGTGTTTCGGTCTTCGCCCAGACCGACAGTAAGTTGTGAATTAATTGCGGAATCGGCCATAATTTTCCCGCCGGCAGTAGTGGGAAAAATTCTGTTGCCTTCCATGATTAATCTCTTTACTTTCAACCGGCCCAACTTCACAGTTAATTGAATCCAGTTGAGTGAGCTGACCAGGGAGTCCGACTCCTTCCTTGTCGTATTCAGACTGTGGAGAAAACGAAACAGTTTCCTGCGAAATCTGTTTCGATTTTCCACACTCTGAGTAAGAGTCAGGTTGGTGGTATCCCAGACCAGCCCTATCCCCTGAATTTCACGTGAAGGAACAAGGAGAGACTTTGCCAAGTTCACCTTGAACCCTAGGCTTTATACATAATTGATTACTTGGTTGACATGATTGTGACATAACTCTCTTGACTCCGCCACCACTAGCCAGTCGTCTAGATACCACAACATCATGATGTCCTGGGCCAATAATGGCAGAAGGGCTTGCAGGACTAATTTTGTGAAAACCCTCGGTGCCAGGTTCAACAAGAAAGGCATTCTCTGAAAGACATAAGTCTCCTGCCTTATCCTCATGGCGACGAACTTTTGGAACCGATTGTTGATAGGGACATGCCAATAGGCATCTTTGAGGTCTAAGGAGCACATCCAACCTAACGGCGGAAGGATAAGCCTGATTTGATTGACTGTAAGCATCCTGAAGGAGGGATTTATGATGTGAGTGTTCAGAAGCGAGAGATCCACTACTGGTCGCATTTGCACACTGTCCCGCTTTGGCACTAAGAAAAGTCTGGAGACACTGGGCAAGTTGGTTCTACTAAGACAATAACCTTCTTTGATATCATTTCTTGGACCAGGGCCTCCACCCCCGGCGAAACATGGATGTGTTCGAGCGCCGGACGCAGTCTGGGTCGCCGGATACACCACCAGGTGAGGCCTTTGCGGACTACGGTGCTGGACCATGTTCGTTTGGGCCAGGCTCTGTGGCATACCTGGAACGACCCCGTTTGCAAACTGGGTTCGTTTGGTGGAGCAACTTTCAAATCCGACACGCCTAAGCATGGCCCCAGGAGACAGAGAGTATGGTTGGCTAGTTTTTTGTAGGGGGTGGTGGGTTGGTATCAGACGGTTGGCTAGTCTTGGCTGACGTCTGTCCCTGATTTGGTTTGGGGTGTAACTTACCTCTATAACCTGAGTATTTACCTTTGGGCTTGGGCTGATTACCTCCCTGCTGTGGAGGAGGCCTAGGGTCTCAAAAGGACTGTTTAGCATGAGGGGGTTGTGACTTACCGCCACTTTTGGGCTTATTGAAAGGTTTCTTAAATGGTTCTCTCTTAGCCTGGGAGGTAGTCGGCTTCCACCCATCCACCAAATTGTAACTACATTCCACGTTTCTGAACTGAGGAGGGAGGCAGTTAAGACTGGGGAAAGAGTTACCCGGCGGCCAATATTTTCCGGTAACTTCTTTACTAAAAACACTCAGAGATCCTGGCGTGCCCTCACAGCATCCATGATGGCTACTCTTTTACGTAGGGCACGTGGTACCCGTCTTGCAACTCAATCCCACCCCTACTCTGTGCAACTCTCCAACCCAAGAGTGAAACGTTACTCTCAAACTTTCTTCTACTCAACAGCTGAGCTCTGGAACTCTCTCCCAGAATCAGTCTTTCCCTCTTCCTATGACTTAAATTGCTTCAAACTCCGTGTGTCCAGGCATTTTGGCTCGAACGTCCCTTGATTTTGGCCCTGTCACTCTTTCAACTATGGGGGGGGGCACTCGCTATAGGCAGTTATGCCTTTTGCCTCCCTCAATCACATAAAAAAAAAAAAAAAAAAAAAACTCTAATGTCACCCAGGGATTGTATTGAATTTTGTAATAGAATCCTACGTGACAGCTCTGTGGCTTTCCTCACATTTTGGTCTGCAATGGCCAAAATAGTCCTAGCTAGGGATATCATAACCTTGCGAGTGACAAGATATTGTGAGAACAATCTAAAGGCTTTGCTCCGTAACTTATAGTCCCTATCCAGATGGGCTGGGGGAGGGGTACAAAAAGGTTTATCTAATTGGTGAAGAGCTATTTTGGAGGCCGCCAAGAAAGCGAACAAGGCTGGAAACACCCCTTCTGCCTTATTAACGGGTAACGAGAACCAAGCATGCAACTCTTGAGGGACCTGATGGGAGGGTTTAGATGTAATAGTAAAAGCAAATACCTGCGCCTCTGCTTCCCAGTCTACCCATGGCCCCAAACCTACCTGCCCCATCTGCAGGACTGGTGTATGTGCCTGATCAAGGACCGGAAACTGTAGCCAGTTCCGGCGTGAGTGCATTCAAAGCTTTAATGTCATTAACGCCATCTGCTTTGGACCAGTCTGCAAAGAGTCGTGCAGATGAGGCCGGCGGTACTGCCGGGGCAGCTGAGAAGACAAAGAAATCAGCATTATATGTACTAGGTATGGCTGTAATAGAAACCTCCAGTAATCTCCCTACCTCATCCTTGGCTCTGAGTTTCCTATTCTTGTTGATTTCAATAGTCCACTCACCCGGAACAGGTAGAACCCCTGAAATAGTAGCTTGTGCTAGGAATGGTTTCAAAGGGTGTACCTGAGTCCAAGAGCAATCAGGCGTGTAGAGGAGAGGCATAGGTCCTTTCCTCTGTGGAACCTTATCTAAAGGGGTAGGAGTGATATCAGAAATTACCCACACATTAGTGGTAGTCATAGTAGCCGGCACTGTAGTGCCTGCCGCCATGGACGTTGTTGGGGGTAAAACCAAGGCAGGTAATGAGGACTTAGGGGTGGGAAAACCTGAAGGCTCTAATGGTCTAATCATGGAGCTACTCAGGGGAGCAACCGGTCGACTAGAGGAAGGATCAGGAGAGGGAGAAACATGGTATTGCTGCATGACCCTATGCATAATGTTACTTTTTTCCTCCGTGGTTACACACTTACTATGTGAACCCCTGGAGGATTGGGAACTGGCCTCTGATCCTTCAAACATTAAACCTTGAGCCGAGGGAACACTAACTTCCTCCGGCTCTTCATTAAACTCAAGTATTTCTGGGATGTCCTGCTGTTCATCCGGAGTTTGTTCCACCGGTGGCCAAACCAAATCAGGGACAGACGAGGGTAAAACTTCACTGTGAATACTGTCCTTATCTGTTCCTTGGCCCACTCTCCAGCACCCTCGTTCGCTCGCCACGGGTGGCTGTGAGTCCTGAATAACCTGAGAGCTGTCAAAAGACTGAGAATTTGAAGGTAACCCTCTGTACTGATCTGCTAACACCCTACTCGGTCCAGCCGTAGGGGCCTTGCATGGTACCCGAGTCAATTTTGGAATAGCAAAAATGAAGTCCTGTGGTACACTTAAAGATTGTTCATGATGAGGACTAGGTTCAATGTCCTTCACCCCCACCTCTGAGTCGCCGGATTGGACGGTTGGCGCACTGGAGGTAGGGGTCGAGGGCGGTGGCCTTACGGTAACTGTCCGGCTACTACTGTGTCCTGTAGTGGCCGGTGTCACCTTGTCCTCCTTCTGGCGTTTGGTTGATCTGGACGACTCCGCCGATGAGTGCCTAGACTGCTTTCTGGGGGATCTCGACCGTGACCTTGACCGTTGCCGGGGGGAAGGCGACCGCCTCCACTTTGGTCGGTCGGGGGGTAGCCTCGGTGATGTCACTTTCATTACTACTCGAGCTACTCACTACCTATTTGGAAAAGGATTTCTTAGCTTTGGGTTTAGTAGATTTAATGGAGGCTGACTTGAACAAAGGTGATTTTATGACTAGATGCTCCCACAAGATATCATCATTGCAGTGAAGTGCCTTATGGGCAGTATCTTTAGCATAAGAGCTGAAAATGTTCTTTATCTCTTTCAATGCCGCTAGGCACGACAAGTCTTTCTTAGTGATAAGCGCCGCCTTTAACTCAGAACAGACAGAACACCGCTTCGACAACCACAAGCCCCGAGAACGATTGAGACATTTTACGCATTTAATGCAAAGTTTGTGAGCAAATACAGGCAATAATGAGCAAGTAGGAGTAGTGCACAGCTCAAACCGAGGCATGATGGAAGAAAAGGGCCCCCCCCCCCCACCGTCGGAATCAGCCACCCACCAGCCGCCGAGCTTATTGTAACTGAAGCACTGGGTCAATTTGGAAAATAAAATTTTCAGGAATTAATGCTCATAAGGATAACCTGCGAGGTGTTAAGACATCCTACCTCAAGTCCGCCGGAAAATTAGCTATAGCCACAGCTACTCTAACTTTCCGCTGGACTCGACCATGGAAAAAACTGGGGTTTCTCCATTTTAAACTGATTGGACTGCTTACCTGTGACAAAGTGTCACTGGCCCTAGTGACGTTAAGTGTTCAACTATCCGTGACTATTGAGAATAGAAAGATAGGTAACGTGCTTGCATGACGTATCACAACACCTGCACACTAGACTGGAACGTCGGGCGAAGGAAGTCTTGCCATATGACAAATCGGTCAGGGCGAGTCCCCTCGGCGGGCCGAGGTTGTTCCCGTAGGAATTGGCATTTTCCGTCGGAAGGATTGTGGTTCAGCGCACCACGCCGGGACATTTGGTTGCTCCCTAACTCGTCAACTAGACGAGAAAAGAGGGGCCCTGCACAGAAGGCCGCCGGAGAAAACAACCAAAACTTTTAGCAGGGGGGGGGGGGACTTATGTGTAAAAATCCCCCCTACCAAAACCCCACATATATATAGGGGACGTCTCCCAATGGCCCACCAATTAAATGCAACGCACACATGTAGCACAAGAATGAGGCAGACATAGGCATAATCACAAATACATAGAATTTACAATCCTAAATTACCTGAAGCCTATATTGGAGACCCCTAATGAGGCTGGCCACGAGGCCCGATGAAACATCACAGGATGAACTGACGCTCCGACGATCCAGCAGCAGCAGCAAGCAGAGGGGAGGCCCGAGAGAGGGGCCCAAAAGTAAATACGGACTCCAGAAGACTCCGCACCACGTGCAGCCACCCTTGAACTAGAGCATTTGCTAACAAGAAACAAAATTAATATGCAACTGCCTCAAAGTGACGGCCTGAAGCATAATCTTGCAGAATGGTAGCCTCCTAGCTATAATATCAAAAGTTAAAGGCGCAAAAACAACACAATAATAACACACGTGGCGCGCGAATCCTGGGATACGAAGGCGCCTTGTTACAAAAAGTACCCTAATTTACACCTTACTGCGGTCGTGCCAATGGGGCTGCCTGTGCTAGCTAATCTAAACTCTGTTCAATACAACGCAGATGTATACAAATGAGTAAGGACTCACGAGAAGCACAGGAACGACGAATGAAGCTGGAGCACTAGGGACACCCGCCCGCCTGGCACAAGCGCGGAAGGGAGAAGGAAGAAATGGCCGCTAGGGGGCCTGCGCCTGGGCTCTGCGCACAAGAAATCCACACATGGAAAGCCATAATATAACAGATATTAAGTAAATTTTCTGTTTTTATTTTCTACGAAGTTCTTTTCATTAGGGTACCCAATCATAAGACATTCCATAAGATAATTATGCGTGCACTTATGAGAGTACTCCCTGACCCTTCCGCACGGGAGCTTCAAAACTACTGCCGCGGGTGTTGAAGGGAGACTATTATATTATTAGGCAATATCGTCAATGATGAAGGGGCCACAATTAAATATATGCTTTCATTAAAGTAATGTCATTGGAGGTGTTGAGTGAAAAAAAAAAAAAAAAAAAAAAAAAAAAAAACAGATAAACCAACTCATGTCGATTAGGGTCACCTGTTTTTTTGTTCTCTCCTTTTCTCTCTTTCTGTGGTTTGTATCCATTCGGCCCCATTCAGCTAACTGTTATAAGACGTTTATCCCCATCCAGGTGTCGATTTCTTCCTGGCGAGCGATAACGAGCCAACAGTGTATGGAGAAATCCGGCTTCGCCGGAGACATTTATCTATTTAAAAATGTACAAATTTAGCTTGTCAAAAAAATATATATATATGCTGGCTCGCTACCGTTCGCCAGGAAAATATTGACACCTGGATGGGGGTAAGCGTCTTAAAACAGTACGCTCAATGGGGCCGAATGAATACAAGCCAAAGAGAGAGGGAAAGAAAGAGAGAAAACAAAACCAGGTGGGCCCCTTTAAAATTTGCCCGAAACTGCGTTCGTGTGATTATTTCTGTACCCCTAGACTGAACCACAACGCTACACTATTCTCCCTCGGAATAATGATCAGGACTTTATTGCATTTGCATACAGATTATGTATTATTTTTATAAATGTGTAATACATAATTATATGTGTTCGAAATATATTTGTTTGTTTAGTAATGTCGTTGTTTTGTGTTGTAGGTATTAAAGTTTATTATTATAATAATAATAATAGTAATACAAAAATATAAGTAATTATAATATATATATTAATAAATACATATATTATTATTATTATTATCATTATTATTATTATTAATATATTTATTTGTTATAGTGACAAACATGTGGACCAATTAGCTACGAGGATTTGAGGCAAGCAGAGAGGACATGTCTGCTGGAGTTGGGGGCAGTGAATAATGAATGAATATGTATATAGAAAAGGTGGGTGAAGGTGAAAGATGGGACATTTGTATTGGGTAAGTAGGAGAGACAGTGGTAATAGTGAGAGGAATAGGGTGTCGGGGCTTGACCCAACATGCGTGACTTGAGTAATTGGGTTGGGGTTGGATTGCTTTAATCGGAGCAGTTGTATTTTACTTTAAGGAGATTCAGTATTGCTTGCCAAGAAGGGGGCTGGGGATGGTGGTAGCAAAATAATTTAGGGTGGTATAACATCGAAAATGCTTGCTATATTGGGCTTTTCGTATGGCAGAGGAATTCTACTAGAAAATGTGGGTCGTAGTTTAGAATAATTTATAATTTAGGGTGATAATAATACGAAAATGGTATAGAAGGGTGGGGGGGGGGGATACAATTTTGGGTGGCCTAGAGTAAAAATCGGGAGTAATGCGGGGGAAAGAGCTGTCGATGGCAGAACTTGTAAGGTGGCAGTACTGTTATTATTTTTAAAGTTGACGTTAAATGAGTGTTGTTTTGTAATTTAGTTATCATGTGGCTAGGGATTGGTGTTAATGAAAAGTATGCAAAATATTTGGGTGGGTCTGTGAAGTTATTTGTATTTAATTATAGTAAGTGAATCTAGGATTGGGTGCCTCTCTGTTGGCAGGGTGAAGGAGGTTTGACAAGGGGGGGGGGGGGAGGATTAAATTGTATTGAACATTTGGATGAAGTTATCGTGAAATGTACCAAATGTAATAAGTTGTTTTTCTGGGAATTGATTCCAATATATATTGAGAGGGGGAATCAGTCTTTCCCTCTTCCTATAACTTAAATTGATTCAAACTCTGTGTGTCCAGGAATTTTGGCTCGAACGACACTCGATTTGGGCCCTGTCACTCTTTCAACTATGGTGGAGGCACTCGCTACAGGCAGTTCTGCCTTTTGTCTCCCTCACTCACATAGATAGAAAAAAAAGTCTAGGAATTAAATCTAGGAATCAAAGGAGTAAATACTAACTCAATTAACTCTATAGCTCCCTCAAGTTCTTCCTAAGCTGTTTAAAATCGTCTGAGTATAGCCAGAATAAACGGACAAAACGCGTGATGGTCCTCAAAGGGTTAAGTTACAGTGACTCCTTGTTTTCCACTATACTGCATAACTCTATAAAATACAATGTGCACGAACACATATTTTCAGTGCAATGGAGTATTTTGTTGTCCTGGTATTCTGGCTAACGAATGATGCTATCATTAAAATCAATACAAATATATCTTGTTTGCAATGAAAGAAATTACATGGAATATAAACTAGCGCTTGCAAGCAATTAACACGAATGAAGTACACTCACTCACAAAAAGATTGGGGACCTCACCTATTTATATTTATGGAAGTATATCTCTGGAAACGTGATTATAAATACAATTATCCATACCTCAACCCCAAAACTATGTCTACTGTTTATTGATAAGCAAGTTCAATCCAAAAAGCAATCCAGATAGTTATAATTGCATAAAGAAAAACGTCGAGGGTTCATTAATTTTTACAAGTGACTGTACGTCCCACTGAATGGGTAATGGTGGACAATTATATGCTGGACAGACAGACAGACAGACAGACAGACAGACAGACAGACAGACAGACAGACAGACAGACAGACAGACAGACAGACAGACAGACAGACAGACAGACAGACAGACAGACAGACAGACAGACAGACAGACAGACAGACAGACAGACAGACAGACAGACACAGACAGACAGACAGACAGACAGACAGACAGACAGACAGACAGACAGACAGACAGACAGACAGACAGACAGACAGACAGACAGACAGACAGACAGACAGACAGACAGACAGACAGACAGACAGACAGACAGACAGACAGACAGACAGACAGACAGACAGACAGACAGACAGACAGACAGACAGACAGACAGACAGACAGACAGACAGACAGACAGACAGACAGACAGACAGACAGACAGACAGACAGACAGACAGACAGACAGACAGACAGACAGACAGACAGACAGACAGACAGACAGACAGATAGATAGATAGATAGATAGATAGATAGATAGATAGATAGATAGATAGATAGATAGATAGATAGATAGATAGATAGATAGATAGATAGATAGATAGATAGATAGATAGATAGATAGATAGATAGATAGATAGATAGATAGATAGATAGATAGATAGATAGATAGATAGATAGATAGATAGATAGATAGATAGATAGATAGATCGATAGATAGATAGATAGATAGATAGATAGATAGATAGATAGATAGATAGATAGATAGATAGATAGACAGACAGACAGACAGACAGACAGACAGACAGACAGACAGACAGACAGACAGACAGACAGACAGACAGACAGACAGACAGACAGACAGACAGACCAGACAGACAGACAGACAGACAGACAGACAGACAGACAGACAGACAGACAGACAGACAGACAGACAGACAGATAGATAGATAGATAGATAGATAGATAGATAGATAGATAGATAGATAGATAGATAGATAGATAGATAGATAGATAGATAGATAGATAGATAGATAGATAGATAGATAGATAGATAGATAGACAGATAGAGAGAGAGAGAGAGAGAGAGATAGATAGATAGATAGATAGATAGATAGTCAGTCAGTCATAATTTTATTTCATAAAAAGACATATACATACACTTTTTACAGAGTTATTTACGTAATCTACATTAAGCTAAAAGTCCTTAGCGCATAGTTGGTTCTGTGTTCTGTACATAAACAATTCTTGATCTGATAGCATTGATATCATTTAGCAATAAGTTAGTAAATCCATACTCATGTAGGATTATTTTTTCAACATCCTTTACAAGAAAAGATCTATGTAACATGTAATACATGTTCTTCTCTATAAAACTACATGGCTTTATGAGATTTCTATATACAAATCTTATTTTCATCCAGTTAACCAAATGCCTAAACACCATCACTCCACATTCTCTACAAGCACTGTGGTTGCTCTCCCAGTACTTCATATTCAATATTTTCTTTATTGCCTTGTGGTATCCAATGGAAAACTGCTTAAACGGTATATAACATTTTCTATTTTTAAACCAAAGTTCAGCGCCATAAAAATTCAAACAGTAGCTTTGAAATAAATTTAAAAATACTTCAGTACTCGTGTTGCTAAACTTTCTTAAAAGACAATTAAACTCATTGTAAAACTTATTTCTGCATCTTATCATATCCAAGTCATTATTAAGATTACAATCGATTATAAAACCCAATAATTTGTATTCAGAAACAATATTTAATTTGTTATTGTCTAAATATATGAAAGGATTAATTTCCTGTCCATACTTATATTTAAAGATCATACATAATGATTTTGCAGAGTTAATAGATAAGTCTAGTTGTTTAATTTCATGATCCATAATATCTATCAATGTTTGCAGACCTCTAACCGAAGGAGCCAATATTACAAGATCGTCTGCATAGGCGATCACATTGCTGACTTGTAAACCTAGTCTACAGCCTACATTACTTGCAGATAATTTACTTAATAAGTCATCAATATAAATTGAAAACAACAAGGGAGATAAAACCCCACCCTGTCTCACTCCATTTGTCATAGTCCATTCAGTTGAAATTGAATCTTTAAATTTGACAACAACATGTTGGTTTCTGTAAAAGTAAAATAAAATATTAACCAAGAAATTTGGTAATCCTAGTTTTAAAAGCTTATTTGCAAGTTTGAAATGATTCACCTTATCAAAAGCTTTTGTCAGGTCAATAAAACATGAAAAAACATTAGATCCCTCCGTGGTGTACCTTAAAATAGTTTCCTTGAGAATTAAACATGCAGTAGAAGTAGAATACCTCTCTCTGAATCCATGCTGCCTATCATTTAAACTAACATATCTTAAAATTTTGTACTTCAAGCAGTATTCAAATACCTTCAATAATATTGGCGATAACGTAATTGATCTATAATTATCAAGTGATGTATTATCTTTATACTTATCTTTCAATAAGGGTACCATAATTCCAAAGTTCATTCTTACAGGCATACAACCATGTACAACACAAGAAGAAATCAACTTTGCAATTACTACTATCAATTCGTTTGTACAATACTTTAAATGAAAAGAATGTATATTATCTGGGCCAATACCACAATTGAGGTCAGATATTGCTGTAGATACATCATGACTATTTACCTTACCAAATATTTCACCGTCACGTACATTTTTCACCAATTTATCTATCATGAAGTCATCATCATTCTGACATTTACAATCATCATATACATGTTTAAACTTATTGGAAAATTTCTCTACAATACATTTTGGGTCACATTCTCCATCTATTTTCATACTTACAAAAACTTTATTATTCTTTATTTGTCTAACCTCTTTCCAAAATGATTTCAAATTGTTATTAGATAGAGATTGAGCTAACTTATTTGTTCTAATTTGAGACTCATTTTGTTTAACTTGTTTCAATACATTCCTAAAGTCCTTTCTAGACTCCTTCATTTCTTCTAACTCAACTCCTGCAAGTGGACGTCCCCTATTCTTCCAAGTTAAAAACTTACTTCTCGCAAACTTATGCATATCCTTAATTTCATCATTCCAACCTGGTATAACTTTATGCCTTTTTAATGGTTCTTTCTTAAACAAAGAAGATGAATTAAGTAACAAACTAATTATACTGTTATAAATTAAATTTAATTCCTTGATATGCTGTTCATTATTACATCTATACACTGCAGTCCAAGCAATTAAAACTTGATATATCCAATTCACCTAGATAATGATTAATATTTGATCTATATATCTGTAAATTATCCACAATAGACAGTTTTTGCCAGTCGATGAATTCTGACGGTTCAATGTGTACATCTACTATACCAACATTACATATGTCAATGTTTAGCTTACATGCCAGGGGAAAGTGATCATAAAGGGCCATATCATACCTTATAGTAATATCATCTATTATTTCGTTTAGACTCTCACTTACTGCTATATGATCAAGCCAACTGGTTGTATTCTTTGCAGGACATAAATATGTAAACGAATCATTCTGCATTGCCTCAACATCACTAAATATAAAGCACTTGCTAATAAAAATTAATAATATCTTTCCAAAACCTACCTTTAGTTGGACTAGCATTAAAATCTCCTGCAATTAAGACATTGTTGCAGTGTTGTTCAGCTATAAAATTATCAAGAGTGGCTATTGTATTTTTAAATTCATCTAAAGAGTCCTCGTCTTGCTTGTCACAAGGTAGGTATACATTCACTATAAATATTTGTACATCTCTACATTTCATTATAATCCCAATTATTCTTTCATTACAATACACAGAATCAATATTATTACTAAGTGAATTTTTCCATAATATGGCAACACCTTTTGAAGGACGACCCTCTACTATGCCTTCGTTACTCCTATCTTCCACACATGCGATTGCATCAAATGCATCATTGATTGTTCTTAAAACATTTAAGTCTTCTTTCAATAACATTATTTCTTGTAAAAGAATGATATCGTATTCCATAGTCAATAACTTTACTGCCTCAATATTATTTCTTACAGAATTACAGTTATATGATACAATCTTAGCCATTAAGATGTATGTAGATAGATAGATAGATAGATAGATAGATAGATAGATAGATAGACAGATAGAGAGAGAGAGAGAGAGCGATAGAGAGAGAGATAGATAGAGAGATAGATAGATAGTTAGTTAGTTAGTTAGTTAATTCTTTATTTCATAAAAGGTTACATGGTAACATTTTACATATATACAGATAGACTCAGACTCAAATCTTTATTTCATAAAAGGCAACACAATTAACTTTTTACATATATACAATAGAGATAACAGTAACCTCATACATTACCGCATTCTAGGTTCATGGTTTTGTACAAACATAATTCTTGACTTGATAGCATTTATATCATTAGTTTTCAAATCTGATACGTCATATTCATGTAATAGGATATGGTTAACTTCCTTTCCTAACGATAGGTATTCATCAAGGTTTAATAAACATTTCTGTAAAAACTTGCAAGGTTTTAGGAGACATTTGTGAGCAAATCTAATTTTTAACCAATTCATTAAATGATTAAATGTCATTAGTCCAGCCAATTCACATGCATGATGATTACTTTCCCAATATTTTAATTTCAGCATTTTCTTTATTGCTTTGTGGTAACCAATTGCAAATTGCTTAAGAGGAAGTTTGCACTTTTTGTTATAAAACCATAATTCAGAACCATAAAAACTTGAGCAGTAACTTTGGAACAACTGAGTAAAAACCCTAACATTAACAGTAGAAAATTTACGTAAAATACAATTAAATTCATTATAAAACTTGTTACGACACCTAATTACGTCTTTGTCATTATTTAAATTATCATCTATTATAAACCCTAGATACTTTTGTTCATTAACAACATTCAATATCTCTCCACATAGCATCAACTTTGGCTTTAAGTTTTTATCTTTATTGTCTTTGAAATACATGCATGATGATTTATTAATATTAATGTCAATATCAATTTCTTTTGCTTCATTTCCAAGCATATTTAGTAAAAACTGTAATCCCGATGACGATGGTGCTAATACAACAATATCGTCAGCGTAAGCACTAATATTACTTGATATATTTCCTAGTGTGCACCCCTTTTTACATTTAGACACTTTTTCAATCAGCTTATCTATATAAAGATTAAATAATATCGGAGACAAGACTCCTCCCTGTCTTACTCCATTCATTATTTTCCAGGGTTTTGATATTGAGTCTTTATGCTTAGTAGCAACCAGTTGATTTCTATAAAGATATAATATTATGTTCGCATAAAAGTGTGGAATACCTGCTTCAATAAGTTTACTTATTAATGTGAAATGATTAACTTTATCAAAAGCTTTTTTAAAATCAATGAAAGCTGTATAAACATTTGAGTCTTCTAATCTGTATCTTAAAATTGTTTCTTTAAAAATCAAGCACGCTGAGGATGTAGAGTGATTAGCCCTAAACCCATGCTGCCTCTCATTAAAGTTCACATAATGCAAAATTTTATATTTTAAGCAATATTCAAATAATTTTAAGAACACTGGCGATGATATAATAGGTCTATAATTATCCAAGGAGCTTTGATCTTTATATTTATCTTTAATAAGGGGCAAAATAAGTCCGGACGTCATCTCATCAGGCAAATGTCCATGTTCAATAAATGATGAAAACATTTTAGCAATTAGTCTTACCGCGCTTTCAGAACAAAACTTCACATGATTAGAATGAATGTTATCATGGCCAATGACCCAATTTAGCTCAGATAATGCCAAACAAACATCCTTGGTATTGATAACTCCCAATAATTTGCCTCTTTGCACATGCACATTTAACTTGTCTCTTATAAGTTCATATTTATCTCTTTTCTGGCATTTGCTGTCATCAAAAACGTTTTTAAAATTCTGCGAAAATTTCTCAGCAATTTTACTGGAGTCACATTCACCTTCAATTTTAACATTTAAATAACACTTATTATTTTTAGTTTTCCTGACTTCTTTCCAGAATGCATTATATCTTTTATTGCTTAAAGACTCAGCTAATTTATCATTTCTAATATTGATTTTATTATTTTTAATATATTTTAATGCGTTCTTAAACAGTTTCCTGAAATAGATAGATAGACAGATAGATAGATAGATAGATAGATAGATAGAGAGAGAGAGAGGAGGGGGTGACCGGTTATGACCTGTTAAAGTAGAACGAGCAAAGTTTACAAAGAGAGGAAGGTGAGCATTTAACGGTAGGAAAATACATTCTTTATCTTAGAATATAATCGTTGTCGTTCACATTATCTTTATTACTTTGGACAATCCTAGCGGCACCTGGGAAACGAGAGTGTTTAACCCTTTGAGTACCAGCGATGTTTGTTAAATATTTGCTTTAGCTATATTTAGACGATATTATGCAGTTTAGAAAGGATTTGTGGTAGTTAAATGGGTTGATTGAGGAAGTTTGAAGGGTAATTATTGCTAGAGGTCTTCCTAAGCTGAATACAATTGTCTAATAGTTGCCAGAATACAACGAAAAAGGCGTTCCTGGTACTGCATGGGTTAATATATATCATGTTTATTTATAGTATATATTGAACACATACTTTTTGAACTGACTATATATTATGTGTATTGAATATATGGGGGTAGGATTTATATTTTCGGTCTATATAATTATGTACAGTATGTATTGATCACTATTATTCTTGCTTATTTAGTATTATGTACAGTATGTATTGATCACTATTATTCTTGCTTATTTAGTATTATGTACAGTATGTATTGATCACTATTATTCTTGCTTATTTAGTATTATGTACAGTATGTATTGATCACTATTATTCTTGCTTATTTAGTATTATGTACAGTATGTATTGATCACTATTATTCTTGCTTATTTAGTATTATGTACAGTATGTATTGATCACTATTATTCTTGCTTATTTAGTATTATGTACAGTATGTATTGATCACTATTATTCTTGCTTATTTAGTATTATGTACAGTATGTATTGATCACTATTATTCTTGCTTATTTAGTATTATGTACAGTATGTATTGATCACTATTATTCTTGCTTATTTAGTATTATGTACAGTATGTATTGATCACTATTATTCTTGCTTATTTAGTATTATGTACAGTATGTATTGATCACTATTATTCTTGCTTATTTAGTATTATGTACAGTATGTATTGATCACTATTATTCTTGCTTATTTAGTATTATGTACAGTATGTATTGATCACTATTATTCTTGCTTATTTAGTATTATGTACAGTATGTATTGATCACTATTATTCTTGCTTATTTAGTATTATGTACAGTATGTATTGATCACTATTATTCTTGCTTATTTAGTATTATGTACAGTATGTATTGATCACTATTATTCTTGCTTATTTAGTATTATGTACAGTATGTATTGATCACTATTATTCTTGCTTATTTAGTATTATGTACAGTATGTATTGAT
Organism: Paralithodes platypus; assembly: GCA_032716605.1. Taxonomy (NCBI): domain Eukaryota; kingdom Metazoa; phylum Arthropoda; class Malacostraca; order Decapoda; family Lithodidae; genus Paralithodes; species Paralithodes platypus. Next base: position 21,614,621 of record CM064579.1, on the reverse strand, counting down.
CACTATTATTCTTGCTTATTTAGTATTATGTACAGTATGTATTGATCACTATTATTCTTGCTTATTTAGTATTATGTACAGTATGTATTGATCACTATTATTCTTGCTTATTTAGTATTATGTACAGTATGTATTGATCACTATTATTCTTGCTTATTTAGTATTATGTACAGTATGTATTGATCACTATTATTCTTGCTTATTTAGTATTATGTACAGTATGTATTGATCACTATTATTCTTGCTTATTTAGTATTATGTACAGTATGTATTGATCACTATTATTCTTGCTTATTTAGTATTTTCGTTAGACCTCTTAGTAGATTGAAAAGAACAACCCCCAGACCTCCTTTTGAGATAAAATGTTTGTAAAATGTCCCGGCCGAAGGGCGGTTTCTCCTAAATACAGGCTCGCTATCGATCGCCAGGAACAATATCAACACCAAAGTGTTGAGTACCAAGAGAGTTGTGTTGGCGTACCTAGAAGTGTCCATTCTAGTTAGACCATGTGAGGGTAGGGTCCCCCCCCCCCCCCTGGTGCAAACAGACAGACGGACAGCTCACCTAGTCGCCACGTGTGACCAAATCTCTCACGGCTCCTTTCTCCTATACTCCAACCCAAATTAAGTGCCTCTTGTTCGATCTTGTGATTTTGGTGATTATTGCGAAGGTTAGATAGGATATGTTATGTGTTCGATTTAACGTAACCTCTGAGATTAATTATTCTCGCCTTCTAGCAATCGTTGCTCACATCGAGAGAACATACAAACTCTGTCTTGGGATAGATGTATCATATTCTTTGTAATATAAATGCCTATATTGCATTTAAGGTTTACAGATATATTTGTTCGGAAATAATACCCGCACACTACACGTAAATACCAGTGAACACCCTAGCACATCTTATTCTATATTTATGTCATTAGCTGGGTACGTAATTGTTGTATAAGTGTTCACAGAGGGTGTTTATTATTAGTCTCTTAGTCAGACCAATTTATAATCATGCTACCTGACTTCAAACTTATTTAAGCATTATTTGAGTTAATTATTAACTTCTATTTATATCACGTCGCGTTAATATCTCTACGGCGAGATTTCAGCCTCTCACACAGACTAATATAAATTAACCTCAGTTCCCTGAACTAATTAATATTCATTTTTGTAACTGCTGTATATGAGCTAATAGAGATTTATAACTTCTTTATATTGAACTAGCTTTCAAGTTATTTGTTGATCATCTGATATCCTAAATTACATATATTATCATCACTGAATATGTGTGACCTCCGTACTATTGACCTACCTCGTTCACGCTCTATCTTGCGTGTTACTCTACCTCAGGATATCAGTTATTATGTTGAGACTAACCTCTCTGTGTATATTATGTTGAGACTAACCTCTCTGTGTATATTATGTTGAGACTAACCTCTCTGTGTATATTATGTTGAGACTAACCTCTCTGTGTATATTATGTTGAGACTAACCTCTCTGTGTATATTATGTTGAGACTAACCTCTCTGTGTATATTATGTTGAGACTAACCTCTCTGTGTATATTATGTTGAGACTAACCTCTCTGTGTATATTATGTTGAGACTAACCTCTCTGTGTATATTATGTTGAGACTAACCTCTCTGTGTATATTATGTTGAGACTAACCTCTCTGTGTATATTATGTTGAGACTAACCTCTCTGTGTATATTATGTTGAGACTAACCTCTCTGTGTATATTATGTTGAGACTAACCTCTCTGTGTATATTTATGCTATGTATATATAGTTATCGTCTTGCATTTATTGATCCTATTATTTATTGAGAACAATATTTATTCTTATTCCTATATGACACAGGAATTATTATATTTATTCTATCCATATCGCTGCGCTTATTTCTATTTAAGTAATACTCAGACTCCATTTATTTGTGTCTTGTGCCATAGCTACCTATGAAATCAAACTTGTGAACCGCAACTGTGTATTCTGTGACATTGGTGGAGATTAATTTAATTAAGATTTAAATGATTAGAGTCAGCTGTGTTCCAGTTGAGTATTGTAGTTCTGAGCTTTCCTAAGATGGGAATAATTAACTAAATTCAAGCGTGCAGAATTATAGCATCGCATAACACAAATATTTATTCGGGAAATTATACATACACTTTTACACGTAAAATTTAGTGAACTCTTATTCAGATCTTATTTCTATGCTATATCATCAGCAGGGTACGTAAGATTAAGATGAGTTGTTCACAGAGTGTTTTACCATTCAGTCCATTTATTTGACTATTATTAATTATCACGCTTCATTCACGTAGTGTTCAGTTTGAGATGATTCTAACTCTGTATTTAACGTCGCATTAATCATCCGCCCGGCGAGGATATTTTCCGTCACGCATACATGACTATTGTATTTATTTAAACCATTTATGAACTTATAATAATTACCTTGACTCTTCGAGTTCTTTGAGTTAATTCTCCAGTAAACTTTGCCTTAACGTAAAGGTTAAACTTACATCAAATAGTACCATATATATTTACCATAACTTCAGTGTTGTATGTATGTTGTCACAGTAACTAATATTTACACACAGCGCGTATCTAACTCGCCCCCGCTAAATTCCCTTCAAGGTACTATTTATTGTTGGAGACTAGATCTCTCTGTGTACTCTTGTTCTGTGTTTACGATAGAACATTCAATCAGTATTTATTTGTACTATTGTATAACCTAATCTATTTTCTCCTTGGTCATCAGTTATCCTAGGACTAATTCCATTGTATGATTCATGTTTAGTATTCATCGAAGTGATCCCTTACCCTAGAAGGGCTTTCGAATTCTATAGCCATTATCTGATCTGCACCCTAGCCAATTAAGGAATAACACGTGTGAAACTAAATTGTGTATGCTGTGTCATTGATTATTATTGTTGCATGATTTATAATATTGAAGTTAGTTATGCTCCAGTGAGAGTGTTCAGATTCCCCATTCTTTCCTAAGCTGGAAAAAGCGGAATCACTATCAAGCACGTTAAATTATAACGTCGTATAACAAAAACATAAAATTATAATGAACTGTTTATACATATAGGTGAAAAAAGGCCAACATTAATTACTTCTGATTTATTCTTCCGTTATCTTTCTTTCTTACTTTACCCAACACATAATGGCGCCCTCATTATCGGCAGTGCGATAAGACCTCTTTATTACTGACCGTGGGGTAAATTATGAGGGCTGATATCATATAATTATACGTACGTCTCTATATATTAATATAGACAAACACACGCACACTGTAGGCGTCTCCATATAATACTGTGCATACACTTACACACACACACACGCACACTGTAGGCGTCTCCATATAATACTGTGCATACACTTACACACACACACACGCACACTGTAGGCGTCTCCATATAATACTGTGCATACACTTACACACACACACATACACGTGCACACACAAACACACTTCTGATTATAAATCTATGCATAAGCATTATCTATTATTAAGTGTTCGCGTATCTTCATCCATGTATTTCCACCCTTAACAATAGAACGCCCAGCTCTTCCATATTTCGCCTTCTGTCTCACACACACACACACACACACACACACACACACACACACACACACACCTACACTACCGAGGATTAACCTCCCATTGTAGTACCCGCACCCCCTTTACCTGACCTTACCAAAACAGTCTCTGTATGTATGTATGTTTGTGTGCATACGTGAGCGTTTGTGTATACGGACATGTGCACACTTACTGCATGTTCTTATGTTCCTATATATGTATGTATATGTATGTGCGCACGTACGTGTATATACGTATGTTCTGTATATGAGTAAGTCAATAAATGTGTATATGTACTGTATATCACTTACTCTCATGGTTATTTTATGATAATTTGTATTCTGCACATGCATCATTATTGTATTTATTTATTTTGTTTGTAAACTAAGCTTACCATCCTCATATCTGTACATCTCATGTTCATCCACTAAATTGTAAAATGTGTATTTTCAGCTCATGAGGCTGCCATTCTTTAATAAACCGTTTATTATTATTATTATTATTATTATTATTATTACACGCACACTGTAGGCGTCTCCATATAATACTGTGCATACACTTACACACACACACACGCACACTGTAGGCGTCTCCATATAATACTGTGCATACACTTACACACACACACACACATACACGCGGACACACAAACACACGCACACTGTAGGCATCTCCACATAATACTGTGCATACACTTACACCTGGATTCCTGGATTCCTGGATTGTAGTTTAGGACCGAAGTCCTGGGCCACGCTGGTGCGCCGCCCTCAGTAGTTCCTCGTTCTGGTTTGATGTAGCAGGCTGTTTCCGTCGGACGTTTGGTAATAGTGTGGCAGCGATGGTTTGTCGGGTATTGTTCGTAGAAATTTGTCCAATCCAGACTTGAAACTTAAGAGAGAGCCTGTGTGTTCTCTTAGTTGCTTGGGGAGACAGTTATATATCCTTGGACCGTGTACAGCCAATGAATTCTCTTTCAAGGTTTGTAAGCTCATCCTTGTTCTCACTAAACGCGGAATAGTGCACAATTTTCCTCTTCTACTGCTGTATGTCGTCCTAATTTCATCTTCGTTTTCCAGATTTGGTATCATTTCGTTAATTATTTTCCACACGTACATTGCTACATATCTCTCCCTTCTTCTCTCCAATGAGTACATGTCTAAATGCTGTAGTCTCTGCCAGTAGTCCATGTTCTTCAGTCCTTCGATTCGGGCCGTGTACGTTCGTTGCACTGCCTCCAGTTTTCTGATTTGGCCGATGTTTGTGGGGTTCCATAACTGGCAGCAGTATTCAACCAATGGTAGTATCAGGGCCCTGAATAATACCATTAATGCACGTGGTTCTCTTGTTTTGAATGTTCTAAAAATCCATCCCATATTCTTTCTGGCCTTCGCTACAGTATTATCAATATGATGGTCGAAGCTAGCGTCGTCGCTTATTGTTATTCCCAGATCCCGCAAGTGGTTGCTTTGGATTATAATTCCTCCTTCTGGTGTTGTATAGTCCTTGTCGGCCACTTCCTGCTTCGGGTGTCGATATCTCAATAACTCGAATTTTGTGCTATTGAATATCATATTATTCATTTCTGCCCAGTTATATATCGTCTTCAGGTCATCTTGTATCATTTTATAATCATCTTCCCTTCTCACAATGCCCAGGAGTCGAGTGTCGTCTGCGAATGAGGTTGTTTTACAGTACTGTATACTCTGGTCGATATCACTGATATATATGAGGAAAAGCAACACACACACACACACACACATACACGCGCACACACAAACACACGCACACTGTAGGCGTCTCCACATAATACTGTGTATACACTTACACACACACACACACACACACATACACGCGCACACACAAACACACGCACACTGTAGGCGTCTCCACATAATACTGTGCATACACTTACACACACACACACACACACACAGATACACGCGCACACACAAACACACGCACACTGTAGGCGTCTCCACATAATACTGTGCATACACTTACACACACACACACACACACATACACGCGCACACACAAACACACGCACACTGTAGGCGTCTCCACATAATACTGTGCATACACTTACACACACACACACACGCACACATACACACGCACACACACACACACGCACACTGTAGGCGTCTCCACATAATACTGTGCATACACTTACATACACACACACACACACACGCACACATACACGCGCACACACACACACGCACACTGTAGGCGTCTCCACATAATACTGTGCATACACTTACATACACACACACACGCACACATACACGCGCACACACAAACACACGCACACTGTAGGCGTCTCCACATAATACTGTGCATACACTTACACACACACACGCACACATACACGCGCACACACACACACACGCACACTGTAGGCGTCTCCACATAATACTGTGCATACACTTACATACACACACACACACACATACACGCGCACACACAAACACACGCACACTGTAGGCGTCTCCACATAATACTGTGCATACACTTACACACACACACACACGCACACATACACGCGCACACACACGCACACTGTAGGCGTCTCCACATAATACTGTGCATACACTTACATACACACACACACACTTCAGCACAAATAGCCGACTAAAACATTTGTGTCTGAGGGAAGAAGTTGAATTCATCAACCTCTGGGACAACTTCTACAACCAACCTACTCTGTTCCACAAGGATGGCACTCATCTAAACCCTGTGGGTTCAGCACGCATGGGTCGTCTCCTACACGAAGCAGTCCGCAGCCATGGATCAAAAAACGCCATCCGAGAAGAAGCAGCAGTGACATAAATCATCCAACGCCAAGAAAAAAACAGAGGCAACCGAGGACCACCAGCGATAAGGACCGGAGACAGCGAGGACCGAGGACAGCCATGAACATAAATGTAGATCCGACAAGAACCAAAAATATTATTGAAGCGCGTTCCGTGAGTTCTAAAATAACAAATTTAAAGGTTTTCTATGCAAACGCTCGTAGCATACGCAATAAATTTTCAGATTTAGAGGAGCTAGTGTTTACAGAAAATTATGATGTGATAACAGAATCTTGGCTCAATACAGAAGATAGAGACTTTTTAGCAGAGTATTCACTTCCCGGTTATGTAATGTTTGAGAAAACCGAATAAAACGAAATGGAGGGGTGGCGTTTTACTTAATATCAAAGAAGTCTTAACCCTACCCTCTTGTCAAAACCTCAAATTGTGAACGTCGACGCATCTTTTGTGCTAATAAAGAATAATAAAGGTACCAAAATAATACTTGCATTAATATACAGACCTCCAGCTCAATCAGTGCAAACTGACCGAGAAATTTACGAACAAATTGCAGATATAAGTAACTCGCAAGATACCGTAATTTTTGGTGACTTTAATTTACCTGTGACCAAGTGGGGCGATACTCTTACTTCACACTCCGGACATGACTTGTATACGAACTTGCAAGAGAGTTCGCTTTATCAATTTGTTGGAACGCCGACCCGTGGTAATAACGTTCTTGACATCTGTACTTGCAACAAAAGAAGAATTAATAGAGAATTTGAATGTTGGTGATGAATTCAGTAACAGCGACCCATCATACGCGATAACTTTCACTTTAAAGTTTTACTAGTAACGAACCAAATAGTAGCATCGAAAAAGTCCCTAATTTCAAGAAAGCAAACTTCCATAAACTTAGAGCTATGTTTAAAGAAACTGACTGGAGCTTTTTAATTCACAATAACGACATAAATACATCTTGGAAGTTATTCGAAGCCACTTACCTAAAAGCAGTGCAAGACTGCATACCATCGAAAACTCGGCGTCCAGGCCATAATAATAAGCCCAAATGGTGGAATAAAGATATTTCAAACTGCCTGCTTGCTAAAAAATTTGCTAATGATAGATTAAAAATCCTCACAAAATGACGAAGAACGGCTGAAATTTGTAGAGCTTCGACGCAAAGCCAAAAAGTTAATTAAGCAAAGTAAAAAGACCTTAGAGTTACATATTGCGAATCAAAGTAAAAAAACAACCCGAAAGAATTCTATAGTTATATCAGAAAGAAAAAAGTAGTTACTTCAACTGTTGGACCGTTAGTCGATGAAAATGGAGAATACACCAAAGACGAAGAACAAATGAGTAATGCCCTCAATACCTTCTTTGCATCAGTTTTTTTACAACAGAAGACCTCAGTGATATCCCTACACCATCGCCGATTCAGATTGATAATTCAGATGTTTTAAGCAATATCACCGTTACAGAGAGAGAAGTATTGAATTGTTTAGATAAACTCAAGGTAAATAAAAACGCCTGGACCTGATACAATCTCGCTAGAGTTCTAAAGGAAGCTAAGGATGAGCTCTCTAAACCACTGACATTACTATTCAATAAATCCTTGCAGTCTGGAACTATGCCCGATCAGTGGAAGCTAGCCAACGTAACACCGATATTCAAAAAAGGCAAAGCCAAATCCCTATCCAGTAACTATCGTCCAATTAGCTTAACCTCAGTTGTATGTAAATGCTAGAAACGTCATACGAGACAGACTCGTAAATCACTTAGAGGAAAATAACATACTTAAAGATACTCAACACGGCTTTCGTAAAAACGTTCCTGTTTAACAACCTCTTAGACTTCTTCCACGATATCCTCAACCTCTACGATGAGAGTAAAGCTGCTAGATTATAGATACCTTGATTTTCAAAAGGCCTTTGACAAAGTTCCCCACAAACGTTTACTGCTAAAACTAAAAGCGCATGGAATACAAGACGGTGTGTTGAAATGGATAGAAAATTGGCTCAGCAACAGAAAGCAAAGAGTAGTCATAAACGGTAAGGCATCAAAATGGACCAATGTAAGTAGCGGGGTTACCCCAGGGATCGGTACTAGGACCAATTCTCTTTCTAATTTACATCAACGACATAGATGAGGGTCTCGCCTGTAAAATCTCAAAATTTGCTGACGATACAAAAATTGCAAATAGCGTACTCTCGAAAGAACAAGTTGACGATATGCCAACACAATCTAGATAAATTGTCATGTTGGGCCCAAATTTGGCAAATGAGTTTTCAATGCGGATAAATGTAAAGTACTAATACGGATACCTAAATGAGAAAACAAAACTATTCGATGAATGGCACTCAGCTTAAGAATGTAAACAGAGAAACCGATCTGGGGAGTAACAATATCGAGTTAACCTAAAAACCGATAGTCAACAATGTTCAGAAGTTGTTAAGAAAGCAAACAAAATAATTGGCTTTTATAGGCAGGTCATTTGAGCATAAATCCAAAGACGTTATCCTAACCCTTTACAATTCCTTAGTCCGCCCTCTTCTGGAATACTGCGTTCAATCCTGGTGCCCTTATTACCAAAAAGATATAAACAAGCTAGAACGAGTTCAACGTAGAGTTACCAAAATGATACCTAGCCTAAAGAACAAACCATACGAAGAGCGTCTTAGAGAATTAAATCTATTTCCTTTAACCCAGCGCAGATTAAGAGGCGACTTAATTCAAGTGTTCAAAATCATCAAAAGGCATCGACAATATGAACTGTAGTAAGTACTTCACTATCGACCAATCTAATTACACGCGGGGAAACGGTTGCAAAATTATTGGTAAATCTTTTAACTCGCGCACGAATCTAAGAATTTCTTCTTCAATCGAGTTGTCAACTTGTGGAATGGGCTTCCCCGAAACGTATTAGACTGCATCACCGTTGATTCATTTAAACTCCGCCTAGACAAATATCTCGCATCAAACCCGAGGACGACTGCGTTTGTAAATGAATAACTTTATTTTATCCCCCCCTCAGTTACTAACCCATCTGTCCCCTACTAACTTCCTAATCCTGCCACAGACATTAGTTCCAGGGCAGTAATTCCCTTTCCAATGTTCCCTTACCCACTCTAAACCACTGTTTGGACACTTGATCCTCAGTGTTTTGGAGGACAAGCAACCTAGAAGGGTCACTGGATCTGTTGTTGCTTGATTTCCTTTGTACTCCTTTGTACATACACGCGCACACACAAACACACGCACACTGTAGGCGTCTCCACATAATACTGTGCATACACTTACACACACACACACACGCACACATACACGCGCACACACACACACACGCACACTGTAGGTGTCTCCACATAATACTGTGCATACACTTACATACATACACACACACACACACACATACACGCGCACACACAAACACACGCACACTGTAGGCGTCTCCACATAATACTGTGCATACACTTACACACACACACACACGCACACATACACGCGCACACACACACACACGCACACTGTAGGTGTCTCCACATAATACTGTGCATACACTTACATACACACACACACACACATACACGCGCACACACAAACACACGCACACTGTAGGCGTCTCCACATAATACTGTGCATACACTTACACACACACACACACGCACACATACACGCACACACACACACACACACGCACACTGTAGGCGTCTCCACATAATACTGTGCATACACTTACATACACACACACACACACACATACACGCGCACACACAAACACACGCACACACACACTTGCATATAATTCACGACCTTCCATTCACATACACATACATCACCTTAAGGGAGCCCACCTCGCTTTTTTTTTATCTTTAGCTCCATTTCTCTGACTTGTATCCATTTGGCCCCATTCAGCCAATTGTTTTAAGACATTTATATCCATCCAGCTGGGGATACACATACACAGACAAAAGCACACACAAACAAAGGCACACACACACACACACACACACACACACATACACACAAAGAGACATACACAGACAAAAGCACACACAAGCAAAGGAACACACACACACACACACACACCGACCTGCTGTATACAAACAAAGGCACACACACACACACACACACACCGACCTACTGGATACAAACAAAGGCACACACACACACACACACACCGACCTACTGTATACAAACAAAGGCACATACAAGCAAAGGCACACACACACACACACACCCACACACACACACACCGACCTACTGTATACAAACAAAGGCACACACAAGCAAAGACACACACACACGCACACACACACACACACCGACCTACTGTATACAAACAAAGGCACACACACACACACACACACACACACACACACCCACACACACACACCGACCTACTGTATACAAACAAAGGCACACACAAGCAAAGGCACACACACACGCACACACACACACACACCGACCTACTGTATACAAACAAAGACACACACAAGCAAAGGCACACACACACACACACCGACCTATACAAACAAAGGCACACACAAGCAAAGGCACACACACACACACACACACAGACCTATACAAACAAAGGCACACACAAGCAAAGGCAGAAATACACACACACACACACACACACATATACCTATACAGACAAGAGCACACACAAGCAAAGGCACACACACACACACACATATACCTATTGGCCTACAGACAAAAGCACACACAAGCAAAGGCAAACACACACACACACACAGATACCTATTGGCCTACAGACAAAAGCACAACCAAGCAAAGGCACACACACACACACACACAGACCTATACACACAAAGGCACACACAAGCAAAGACACACACACACACACACACACAAACACACACACACACACACACACACATATACCTATTGGCCTACAGACAAAAGCACAAACAAGCAAAGGCACACACACACACACACACAGACCTATACACACAAAGGCACACACAAGCAAAGACACATACACACACACACACACACACACATACACACACATATACTTATTGGCCTACAGACAAAAGCACAAACAAGCAAAGGCACACACACACACACACACATACCTATACACACAAAGGCACACACAAGCAAAGACACACACACACACACACACACACACACACAGCAAAATTGGATGAAGCCCTCAACAAGATCAACGCCCTCACCAGGAAGCTGGAATCACTCCAAGAGTTTGTAACACTCAACGTTGGAGTATCACTAACTCAAATTGTTTCAACTCCAGCATCCACCACCGCCCCAACGTCATCTGCCAACAATCCAACACCTGCAGTAGACACTGCAGCAGATGCTTCTGATGAACCTGAGCCGACATCAAACCAGGACAGCCGCCCTGTTCACCTTAGTCTCTCCCCCACTCCTCGTGCAAGAAGCCTGCTAGCACGAACAGTACCAACCCCTCGCCCCCGTTCTAACCACTCCTCTCCCCGACCTGTACGTAGAGTCCCGCCACCACAGGTTTCCGGATTTACACCAGTGAGGAACGGTGCACGGCCAACGCAGAAAAGGTCTCATCTACCAGTCACAATGTCCAACAGATTTGAGATATTGGTAGAGATGGAAGACGAACCAGAAGAGACCAGGCTCGTTGGGGATTCCATCCTACGAGGACAGGTCGAAGAGTTCTGCGACAGAGTCCCAAATCAACGAAAAAGATTTTGCATCCCAGGAGTTGGACTGGACGACATTGTGGAAGCCTTCGAAGATACCACAAAGGATGCAAATGAAAATACCCTTTTTGTCATCCATGCTGGTTCAAATGACGTCATGCGCACCAGATCCGAAGAGTTGATGGAGAAATATCGCAAGATGATCCAGCACTACAAAAACAAGTCAAGGAATATCATCATCTCAGGCATTCTCCCCAAGATCGACGCACCTGACAAATTCTACGACAAGGCTTTCAGCACAAATAGCCGACTAAAACATTTGTGTCTGAGGGAAGAAGTTGAATTCATCAACCTCTGGGACAACTTCTACAACCAGCCTACTCTGTTCCGCAAGGATGGCACTCATCTAAACCCTGTGGGTTCAGCACGCATGGGTCGTCTCCTACACGAAGCAGTCCGCAGCCATGGATCAAAAAACGCCATCCGAGAAGAAGCAGCAGTGACATAAATCATCCAACGCCAAGAAAAAAACAGAGGCAAATGAGGACCACCAGCGATAAGGACCGAAGACAGCAAGGACCGAGGACAGCCATGAACATAAATGTAGATCCGACAAGAACCAAAAATATTATTAAAGAGCGTTCCGTGAGTTCTAAAATAACAAATTTAAGGTTTTCTATGCAAACGCTCGTAGCATACGCAATAAATTTTCAGATTTAGAGGAGCTAGTGTTTACAGAAAATTATGATGTGATTGGCATAACAGAATCTTGGCTCAATACAGAAGATAGAGACTTTTTAGCAGAGTATTCACTTCCCGGTTATGTAATGTTTGAGAAAGCCGAATAAATCGAAATGGAGGTGGCGTTTTACTTTATATCAAAGAAAGTCTTAACCCTACCCTCTTGTCAAAACCTCAAATTGTGAACGTCGACGCATCTTTTGTGCTAATAAAGAATAATAAAGGTACCAAAATAATACTTGCATTAATATACAGACCTCCAGCTCAATCAGTGCAAACTGACCGAGAAATTTACGAACAAATTGCAGATGTAAGTAACTCACAAGATACCGTAATTTTTGGTGACTTTAATTTACCTGTGACCAAGTGGGGCGATACTCTTACTTCACATGTATACGAACTTGCAAGAGAGTTCGCTTTATCAATTTGTTGGAACGCCGACCCGTGGTAATAACGTTCTTGACATTGTACTTGCAACAAAAGAAGAATTAATAGAGAATTTGAATGTTGGTGATGAATTCAGTAACAGCGACCATCGTACGATAACTTTCACTTTAAAGTTTACTAGTAACGAACCAAATAGTAGCATCGAAAAAGTCCCTAATTTCAAGAAAGCAAACTTCCATAAACTTAGAGCTATCACGTAAAAAGTCCCTAATTTGGCTAAAAAAGCACCTTCCATAAATAACTTGAGCTATGTTAAAGAAACTGACTGGAGCTTTTTAATTCATAATAACGACATAAATACATCTTGGAAGTTATTCGAAGCCACTTACCTAAAAGCAGTGCAAGACTGCATACCATCGAAAACTCGGCGTCCAGGCCATAATAATAAGCCCAAATGGTGGAATAAAGATATTTCAAACTGCCTGCTTGCTAAAAAATTTGCTAATGATAGATTAAAATCCTCACAAAATGACGAAGAACGGCTGAAATTTGTAGAGCTACGACGCAAAGCCAAAAAGTTAATTAAGCAAAGTAAAAAGACCTTAGAGTTACATATTGCGAATCAAAGTAAAACAAACCCGAAAGAATTCTATAGTTATATCAGAAAGAAAAAAGTCGTTACTTCAACTGTTGGACCGTTAGTCGATGAAAATGGAGAATACACCAAAGACGAAGAACAAATGAGTAATGCCCTCAATACCTTCTTTGCATCAGTTTTTACAACAGAAGACCTCAGTGATATCCCTACACCATCGCCGATTCAGATTGATAATTCAGATGTTCTAAGCAATATCACCGTTACAGAGAGAGAAGTATTGAATTGTTTAGATAAACTCAAGGTAAATAAAACGCCTGGACCTGATACAATCTCGCCTAGAGTTCTAAAGGAAGCTAAGGATGAGCTCTCTAAACCACTGACATTACTATTCAATAAATCCTTGCAGTCTGGAACTATGCCCGATCAGTGGAAGCTAGCCAACGTAACACCGATATTCAAAAAAGGCAGCAAATCCCTACCCAGTAACTATCGTCCAATTAGCTTAACCTCAGTTGTATGTAAAATGCTAGAAACGGTCATACGAGACAGACTCGTAAATCACTTAGAGGAAAATAACATACTTAAAGATACTCAACACGGCTTTCGTAAAAAACGTTCCTGTTTAACAAACCTCTTAGACTTCTTCCACGATATCCTCAACCTCTACGATGAGAGTAAAGCTGTAGATATTATATACCTTGATTTTCAAAAGGCCTTTGACAAAGTTCCCCACAAACGTTTACTGCTAAAACTAAAAGCGCATGGAATACAAGACGGTGTGTTGAAATGGATAGAAAATTGGCTCAGCGACAGAAAGCAAAGAGTAGTCATAAACGGTAAGGCATCAAAATGGACCAATGTAAGTAGCGGGGTACCCCAGGGATCGGTACTAGGACCAATTCTCTTTCTAATTTACATCAACGACATAGATGAGGGTCTCACCTGTACAATCTCAAAATTTGCTGACGATACAAAAATTGCAAATAGCGTACTCTCAAAAGAACAAGTTGACGATATGCAACACAATCTAGATAAATTGTCATGTTGGGCCCAAATTTGGCAAATGAGTTTCAATGCGGATAAATGTAAAGTACTACATATCGGATACCTAAATGAGAAAGCAAACTATTCGATGAATGGCACTCAGCTTAAGAATGTAAACAGAGAAACCGATCTGGGAGTAACAATATCGAGTAACCTAAAACCGAGTCAACAATGTTCAGAAGTTGTTAAGAAGGCAAACAAAATAATTGGCTTTATAGGCAGGTCATTTGAGCATAAATCCAAAGAAGTTATCCTAACCCTTTACAATTCATTAGTCCGCCCTCTTCTGGAATACTGCGTTCAATCCTGGTGCCCTTATTACCAAAAAGATATAAACAAGCTAGAACGAGTTCAACGTAGAGTTACCAAAATGATACCTAGCCTAAAGAACAAACCATACGAAGAGCGTCTTAGAGAATTAAATCTATTTCCTTTAACCCAGCGCAGATTAAGAGGTGACTTAATTCAAGTGTTCAAAATCATCAAAGGCATCGACAATATGAACTGTAGTAAGTACTTCACTATCGACCAATCTAATTACACGCGGGGAAACGGTTGCAAAATTATTGGTAAATCTTTTAACTCACACGAATCTAAGAATTTCTTCTTCAATCGAGTTGTCAACTTGTGGAATGGGCTTCCCCGAAACGTTATAGACTGCATCACCGTTGATTCATTTAAACTCCGCCTAGACAAATATCTCGCATCAAACCCGCGACTGACTGCGTTTGTAAATGAATAACTTTATTTTATCCCCCCCTCAGTTACTAACCCATCTGTCCCCTACTAACTTCCTAATCCTGCCACGGACATTAGTTCCAGGGCAGTAATTCCCTTTCCAATGTTCCCTTACCCACTCTAAACCACTGTTTGGACACTTGATCCTCAGTGTTTTGGAGGACAAGCAACCTAGAAGGGTCACTAGATCTGTTGTTGCTTGATTTCCTTTGTACTCCTTTGTA
>CM064579.1:21428853-21596353 GCA_032716605.1 Paralithodes platypus | reverse complement strand
TATGATTATTTGGTTTCTGAAATTGATGGTTGACCGTGTAGTTGTTTTATTATCCTCTTCATTCCGATAGCGGCTAACTAATGGGAGATTAAAGACACCACTCAAGCAGGGCAATACCCAGGGGAGGCCTCATAGGCATGTGATAAAGTGTTGCTGGAATTCCTGTTTTATTTGTCTGGCTTCCCTCACTGTTTCTGCTTGTGTCTCACCTACACAGCGAGTAATCCACCTAACTCTCACAAACACCTCCTTTTATTAATATTACTACATTTAACAAGCACACTACACTTCTTTCTAACACATCTAAACTACCTCTAAAGTATTTGTTCAACTTGAGGGTGGGTGGGGGGGGGGGGGGGGGGGGTCACTTGATATCGGCACCTTTGCCTATTGTATCCTCCTGGCACCTTCATACACATAGCAAATAAACATAAACATACAGATTTCCAGATATAGCTTTAGAAGAATCCAAAACCCAGCTCAAAAAGATAAAAACTACAGTGCCAAATCTAGGAAACCCGACACCAAAGAGTATGTGGTTATGAGATTTTAACCTCTAAATCATCAAATGGAGGCAATTAGAAAATTAGATATTGGCGAATAACACCAGAGAAGGAGAAACATATACGATAGAGCTCATTAACCTGTGCGATTATCTTAGTCAACACATCGCCGAACCTAAACGAGGTAATGCTATGTTAGAGCTCACTAATGACTCACTAATGCACATTATTATCATATCTGACACAACATTCTCAGATCATTAATTGAATTCAAAACAAACTAAGCAAATGTCCAGAGAACCTCAGAAGTGACACCAACAAAACGGCACTTTCAGCCATAACAAAAATATTGAATGGGAAGAGATATAAACTAAGAAATGGAAGAAAATTGGGAAGAATTAATGAATGACCTAACACCATTACAATTTCTGGTCCTAATAACAGAAAATATGACTCAAGTGTGTAATCACCGCAAACAAGACGAATAAGCAAACAAGCATGGGATAGAAGGAGGCTGCACAGAAGAAATGTACTAATACAACGTCGCACACAACGTAATTTACAGGACACACAAAAGGTTAAGATATATAAATTGTGGAAATTCAAAACCATATGAGATGGGTATCATATGGTTCACCTAAGCTGATGGCTACCTAAGCCTTCGGGCGAGACGGTACCGTCTATAGTGAGAATGGTACCATACAGATCCCCCCTAAGCCTTCGTTTCCGATGTCGCCAATTGGCTAAAATACAGACTACAAACACATCCACAGCCATTCCAACAGTACATAAAACACTTAACATGCATTTCACACAATACTTTCCCAGTTAAGGAGGCGCGATAATAATGAGCTTAGCTCGCATTGCGTGGATTCCCCTTGACGAACAAGTAACTGAGTAACACACACACACACACACACACAGACCTATACAAACAAAGGCACACACAAGCAAAGGCACACACACACACACACACACACAGACCTATACAAACAAAGGCACACACAAGCAAAGGCAGAAACACACACACACACACACACACACACACAGACCTATACAAACAAAGGCACACACAAGCAACGGCAGACACACACACACACACACACACACACACATGCTATACAGACAAGAGCACACTCAAGCAAAGGCACACACACACATGTGAAAAAGAGTTGAAATTAATATAGATATATGAAAAATATAGAGAGACAGTCAAACACCCATACACCCACCCCAAGGCAAAATAGAGAGGCGGATGGACTTCATCAGGCCACAGCCATCCGCCGTAATCAGTTTTCTGTTATAACTGTGGCAAACCGGCTATCTCTATAATACTTGGTGTAGAGTGTTTGCCCTAAAAGAAAAAGTAGTATAGTACTAATGAATTAGTCAAAATCAGGGGGTTGATAAATTTGGGAAGTCAATTTTGTAGTCAGAAGTAGAGTAGACAAAATCAGTAAGTTTAAATTGGGGAAGTCACATTTTGTTGTCCGATATCGAAGAAGAAATCCATTAACTACGTCAAAAAGTATTGAAACATATTTAGCATGAGATAAAGTGAGGTTGAGCTCTGGGAGGCAGGGGACGCTCAACCCACACACACACACACACACACACATATACCTATACAGACAAGAGCACACACACACACACACACACACACACACACACGCAGATACCTATACAGACAAGAGCACACACAAGCAAAAGCACACACACACACACACACACACACAGATACCTATACAGACAAGAGCACACACAAACAAGAGCACACACACACACACACACACACACACATATACCTATACAGACAAGAGCACACACAAGCAAAGGCCACACACACACACACACACACAGATACCTATACAGACAAGAGCACCAACAACAAAGGCACACACACACACACACACACACACACAGATACCTATACAGACAAGAGCACACACAAACAAGAGCACACACACACACACACACACACACAGAACCTATACAGACAAAAGCTCACACAAGCAAAGGCACACACACACACACACACACACATACCTATAGAGACAAGAGCACACACAAGCAAAGGCACACACACACACACACACACACACACACAGATACCTATACAGACAAGGGCACACACACATACCTATACAGGCAAAGACACACGCAAGAAAATGCACACAAACATATACCTATACAGACAAAAGCTCACGCAAGCAAAGGCACACACACACACACGCACATACCTGTACAAACAAAGGTACACACACGCAAATGCACACACACACACAGATACCTATACAGACAAAAGCATACCTAAACAAAGGCACACACACACACACAAAGAGACACACACAGACAAACGCACACACAAACAAAGGCACACACACACACACGCACAAATACCTATACAGACAAACGCACACACAAGCAGAGGCACACACACACACACACACAAAGATACCTATACAGACAAAAACACACAAAAGCAAAGGAACACATACACACACACACACATCTAAAAATAAAAGCACACACAGTTAAAGGCACATGCACATAAACACTCGTACACAGACAAAGGCAAACACTATCCAAGGCACACTCAGCTTTAATCTAGGAGTGTTGTAATCGTACGGACCATTGCTGACTCAAAACGACTGACAGAACTGACTTGCCTTCACTGATATTACTACACATCTGTTTTTATTGATATTTTGTGAGGAACCAAAGGCACACATACATACAAAAGACATATACAGACAAAAACACATACAGGCATAGGCACGCACACAGAAGCAAACGTACACGGGCAAAGGCATACACAATCAAAGACACATACACATTGAGTATATAATTATATTATGATTATTTGGTTTCTGAAATTGATGGTTGACCGTGTAGTTGTTTTATTATCCTCTTCATTCCGATAGCGGCTAACTAATGGGAGATTAAAGACACCACTCAAGCAGGGCAATACCCAGGGGAGGCCTCATAGGCATGTGATAAAGTGTTGCTGGAATTCCTGTTTTATTTGTCTGGCTTCCCTCACTGTTTCTGCTTGTGTCTCACCTACACAGCGAGTAATCCACCTAACTCTCACAAACACCTCCTTTTATTAATATTACTACATTTAACAAGCACACTACACTTCTTTCTAACACATCTAAACTACCTCTAAAGTATTTGTTCAACTTGAGGGTGGGTGGGGGGGGGGGGGGGTCACTTGATATCGGCACCTTTGCCTATTGTATCCTCCTGGCACCTTCATACACATAGCAAATAAACATAAACATACAGATTTCCAGATATAGCTTTAGAAGAATCCAAAACCCAGCTCAAAAAGATAAAAACTACAGTGCCAAATCTAGGAAACCCGACACCAAAGAGTATGTGGTTATGAGATTTTAACCTCTAAATCATCAAATGGAGGCAATTAGAAAATTAGATATTGGCGAATAACACCAGAGAAGGAGAAACATATACGATAGAGCTCATTAACCTGTGCGATTATCTTAGTCAACACATCGCCGAACCTAAACGAGGTAATGCTATGTTAGAGCTCACTAATGACTCACTAATGCACATTATTATCATATCTGACACAACATTCTCAGATCATTAATTGAATTCAAAACAAACTAAGCAAATGTCCAGAGAACCTCAGAAGTGACACCAACAAAACGGCACTTTCAGCCATAACAAAAATATTGAATGGGAAGAGATATAAACTAAGAAATGGAAGAAAATTGGGAAGAATTAGTGAATGACCTAACACCATTACAATTTCTGGTCCTAATAACAGAAAATATGACTCAAGTGTGTAATCACCGCAAACAAGACGAATAAGCAAACAAGCATGGGATAGAAGGAGGCTGCACAGAAGAAATGTACTAATACAACGTCGCACACAACGTAATTTACAGGACACACAAAAGGTTAAGATATATAAATTGTGGAAATTGAGCAAATATTAAGAATCTCTTATGAACTACAGCACATAGAAGTTGAGAGCAATGCTATTC
The DNA here is from genome assembly GCA_032716605.1 of Paralithodes platypus. Lineage (NCBI taxonomy): Eukaryota > Metazoa > Arthropoda > Malacostraca > Decapoda > Lithodidae > Paralithodes > Paralithodes platypus. The sequence goes on along the minus strand of CM064579.1, from coordinate 21,591,834 downwards.
CTGGTATAAAATGAAATTTAAAATGCTTCTTTCCATATGCCAAGCACAAGTCTAAAACTGCATCAAACAAACGCTTGCTAAGAAAAGTGGATGGGTCATACACGGGAGACAAGGACACAAGTGAACTCTTACGTCGGCAGTATGAAACTGTTTTCAGTGGGGTAGACAAAACAAAAGCCATCAGAGACCAAATGCATTATTCATGGAAAACCTCCCAATGGAAACCCCTCAGATCCTTGATAATGAATTTGGGCCAAAATATATAGAGGAGGTTATTATCAATATGCCAGCCCACTCGGCAGCAGACCCAGACTCATGGAACTCAATCGTTATAAAGAAATGTAAAGAAAGCCTCTCTAATCCTCTGGCTATGCTGTGGAGATGGAGTCTAAGCACTAGAGAAGTACTGGATACATAGTTTGAACAAATGCAATAATTGCACCTCTACATAAAGGAGGAAATGAAGCACTACCCAAAAAATATTGCTTGGTATCCCTAACTTCTCGCATCATTACAATTTTTGGTCGAATCTTGCAAGGCAACATCTCACAATTTATGGAAGCAAACAAGCTATACAATACCGGTCGGGATATGGTCTCATAGTGGGTAGATTGTGTCTTTAACAACTGCTGGAACATTATGACAAAATTCTTAAACCCCTAGTAAGAAAAGAAAAATATGGATGTTATATAAAGATATTTTGCAAAGGCATTTGATAAGTGTAACCATGATAAAATTGCCCACAAAGGTATAACAGGTAAACTAGGAAGATGGATATACAACTTCCTCGTAAACCGGAAACAATTGGTAGCAATAAACCAAGTTACATCGGAGCCTTCGAATGTCAAAAGCTCAGTTCCCCAAGGAACAATGATGGTTCCACTTCTTTCTCAAGTTGTAATTTCTGACATAGATACAAGCACAAGACACAGTACAGTATCATCGTTTGAAGATGACATAACACTAAGTATGTTATCATTAACACACAGGAAGATTATGCCATTTGCAGGCAGACATAAACACACTGTTCCAGTGGACCAGGGAAAACAACATGCAGTTTAATTAAGATAATTTCCAATTGATAAGATACAGTGAGGATACTATCGTTAAAAAGAACAACAATTACATAACAGAATCTAACCAAGTTATAGTAAGTAAGGACAGTGTGAAGGACCTTGGAGTAATAATGTCTGAAATATGGGATTCAAAGATCATAACCAGGTCAAAGTGGTAGCTGCAAAACAGTTAACAAAATTATTTTTCCTTACTTTTAGAACATGTTATGAATTGCCTATGGTAACGCTCTTCAAATCCCAGGCGCTACCACAGCTATAGTACTGTAGCGTATTAACATCCCCATGCAAAGTAGGTGATATAATTTATTTAGTGTACAAAGGAACTTCACCTCACATATAAACTCCGTAAAACTTCTAAACTATTGAAAGTGTTAACAATCACTGAAGTTGTACTCGTTGGAGCGTAGAAGGGCACAATATGCCTAATAATATACATGTGGAAGATAGTGGAGGGTTAAGTACCATATTTAAGACCCTCAATAGTCATGAAGTTCAGTGATAGGACAAGCTGGAAGTACGATATTACTTGGATGACCAATCTGAGCACTGTGGGCTCGTTGCGAGAGGCTTGGTTATCAAAGAGGATCACATCTCTTCAACGAACTTCCACAGCAAGTAAGAGATGAGGGCATATCTTTAGACAACTTAAAGAGAGCCCTCGATTTCGAACTGCAAAGGGTGCCAGATAAACACATCTACATAGGGGAACATTCCGCCCTTCGAACAGTCTGCTGCACCAGATGGCATCCCAGAACCAGGGGTGATGCACTCTTTGATGGAATTAGCAGGGAAGACTAGCAGTCATAGCACCGTAACCTGCCTGGGTTGTAACATGAAGAACACGGAAGAAAGAAGCAGATAAACCTCGATCTACCTCTGTCCCTTTCCTTTCTTCCCCTAGTACAATTAAAAGAGACATACTATCCTTTACTTGTCACCCTTGGAAAAATGTCAAAGTTTTGACCCAGAGTTCCAAGGCTTAGTATTTATCAATCCCTTTGCGTACTTTGTACATTACTTACGCAAAGTACATGATTCACTCGTCCCTACTGTCCTAAATATTTGTCTGATATATTTGCACCTTAATTCCCATTTCACAACCCTGCCGCCGCTCAGAAGGATATAACTATAAAAATTTATGGTTTATTCCTCCGCCCCTACCGCTTTTTATATAAATACATACTTCACATAACTCCAACCTATCCATGCTTATATCGTACAGGTTCTATCATAGATTATATTATAGTCTTGTAATGTAGTCTCCGACCATTCAATTAACTTTATTGTGAATCTTATGTTACATATCCGAACTACTTTCTCTGTTAAATAAAGTATAATAAGACCTGTATGAGTGTAGCTGTTCTTTGAATAGGTTCCTCCAGTTGATGAACCCCTGCAGATAAAGTGTACTAATGAAAACAGTATATTCACGGCATTTTATAAATATAAACAAATAAACGAGAAATATCTATATTTGTACTCGTTCCAAATGTATGAAACAAATAGTACTGTATTAAAAAGTACAGTAGGCAGCATTATATATAACTTATCATACTGTAATAATGTGTTGCACTGCATTATATTTCTTCCAAATCAAATACAAAACCTTATAGTGACACTGATAAATATACAATAACATTGCTACCTAACAATGCAGCCACTGTCTAAGCTTGAAGACAAATAATCAAATGCAAATATCATTATAAAATGTGTTCTATAATGAACGGAATTATACATATCTTTATATAATATTCTATAATGAACGGAATTATACATATCTTTATATAATATTCTATAATGAACGGAATTATACATATCTTTATATAATATTCTATAATGAACGGAATTATACATATCTTTATATAATATTTACACATTAAGAATGGTTGCCAATTTTGTGTTATGGCCTCACAATTTATTCAGTATATCACTATTTTTTTTTTGTTTAAAGCAAATCAGGCATCCCTCCCACACACGTCATGCTGCCAACGACAAGCTCAGCTTGAAAGGGCCCACAGAATAGCGAGAAACCGAGAAAAAAAGTGAACATTTGACGAGCCTGGATTTTTATTTGAGTGCGGGATCAGAGCCGACGGGTTTCTTGGAATTTTCTCGGAGAATAGTTCCCACCTTTTCTTGGGCCGGTTTACTGGTATTTTATAAGTTTTGTTTTCGTGCTTGGCAATACAAATCGTGTTCTTATACCATTAAGGGGGGATGGTTCACTTTTTGGGCGATTTGTGCATGTATTCATTATGTTTCCAGTTTCCTCCCTAGACCTCCATCAAATTTAAAAAAACATCAAGTAGATCCCCCTTCTAGATTAATTTGTACATTTTTCGGTAGAAAAATTTCCCCGGCCGAAGGCCGGTTCTTCCAACATTACAGGCTCACTGTCGTTCGCCAGGGAAAAAATCGACACCTAAATAGCACGAAAGGTCTAAATATTGACGATGGAATGGGGCAAAAGGTCTTAAAATCGACTAACTAATGGGGCAAACATCTCAACATCTGAAAACTAATAGGGCTAAACATGAGGGAGAAAGTGGTTAAAAAAACCGGCCCATCCCCCCTTAACATTTATTAACACCTTCATTTGTTAAGATAAATTACGTCACTCACAACAGGCCACCTCGGGTGACCAATGAAGTTAGATCAGCATTTAGGAATAAAAGTAGACTTTACAAGTGTAATAAAAATACAAATACATTTAACGTAGATTTACAATCACTGATATTTGAAGGAAAATGATAGATAATAGTTAGGAACACAAAACAAACAGACGTTATGAGATTAGTATTGCAACCCTTGGAAAACTTACATTACTACCCTCGAACATTTAACAGAGTGGGTGCCTGGAAAGCTAACTTGTGCCCCAGCAAACTTTATAATCTATTGAATCAACGGAACAAACTAGTGATATTCTCGATAAATTGGGCGCTCTTGTGAGTGAAGTTCGGGAAAAAGAGTAATATTGTCTATGTCAACTTGTTCCAACTCTGGCGGCAGACGAGCTGCAAATAAAACTGAATGACTATGATGAAATGATACTAAAGTGGCGTGAAACTAATAATGTTTTTGTTATTCAAACAATTGACGTTTTCAGTCTTGGAACGGGTGATATACTGTAGATGAATTCTGTTATGAATAATCTGACCCACCATATCACCTAAACAGAATGGGTGCTATCAGGCTTCTGGATATTATTCAAAATAAGATATGTGGTAATGAAATAAGATATGTGGTAATGAAATAAGATATGTGGTAATGAAATAAGATATGTGGTAATGAAATAAGATATGTGGTAATGAAATAAGATATGTGGTAATGAAATAAGATATGTGGTAATGAAATAAGATATGTGGTAATGAAATAAGATATGTGGTAATGAAATAAGATATGTGGTAATGAAATTGTATGATCAAACTGGGATTCCATTAAGGGGGGTGACCTGTTTTTGTTCTGTCCTTTTCTATCTTTCTTTGGCTTGTATCCATTTGGCCCCATTCAGCCTACTGTTTTAAGACGTGTATCCCCATCCAGGTGTCAATTTTTTACTGGTGAGCGGTAGCGAGCCAGCAACATATATATTTTGTTTGGACAGCAGGCTAAATTTGTACATTTTTCGATAGAAAAATGTCTCCGGCGAAGCCGCATTTCTTCATATAATGCTGGCTCGCTATCGCTCGCCAGGAAGAAATCGACACCTAGATGGGGATAAACGTTTTAAAATAGTTGGCTGAAGGGGGCCGAATGGATACAAGCCAGAGAAAGAGAGAAAAGGAGAAAACAAAACAAAAAAACACAGAAAGATTGCAATATAAACGGAAATAATAACCTTAAACACTGGCATAAACACGCCGAATATAATGTACATCAAAGTATAATACCATAATATAATGTACATCAAAGTATAATACCATAATATAATGTACATCAAAGTATAATACCATAATATAATGTACATCAAAGTATAATACCATAATATAATGTACATCAAAGTATAATACCATAATATAATGTACATCAAAGTATAATACCATAATAATGTACATCAAAGATAATACCATAATATAATATACATCAAAGTATAATACCATAACTATAATATACATCAAGTATAATACCATAATATAATATACATCAAAGTATAATACCATAATATAATATACATCAAGTATAATACCATAATATAATGTACATCAAAGTATAATACCATAATCAAAGTATAATACCATAATCAAAGTATAATACCATAATATAATATACATCAAAGTATAATAATATAATATACATCAAAGTATAATACCATAATATAATGTACATCAAAGTATAATACCATAATATAATGTACATCAAAGTATAATACCATAATATAAGTACATCAAAGTATAATACCATAATATATGTTACATCATAATACCATAATATAATATACATCAAAGTATAATACCATATTATAATATACATCAAAGTATAATACCATAATATAATATACATCAAAGTATAATACCATAATATAATGTACATCAAGTATAATACCATATATAATGTACATCAAAGTATAATACCATAATATAATATACATCAAAGTATAATACCATAATATAATATACATCAAAGTATAATACCATAATATAATGTACATCAAAGTATACCATAATATAATATACATCAAAGTATATATAAATTACATCAAAGTAAAATACCATAATATAATGTACATCAAAGTATAATACCATAATATAATGTACATCAAAGTATAATACCATAATATAATGTACATCAAAGTATAATACCATAATATAATGTACATCAAAGTAATACCATAATATAATATACATCAAAGTATAATACCATAATATAATATACATCAAGTATAATACCATAATTAATGTACATCAAAGTATAATACCATAATATAATATACATCAAAGTATAATACCATAATAATATACATCAAAGTATAATACCATAATATAATATACATCAAAGTATAATACCATAATATAATGTACATCAAAGTATAATACCATAATATAATATACATCAAAGTATAATACCATAATATAATATACATCAAAGTATAATACCATAATATAATATACATCAAAGTATAATACCATAATATAATGTACATCAAAGTATAATACATAATATAATATACATCAAAGTATAATACCATAATATAATATACATCAAAGTATAATACCATAATATAATATACATCAAAGTATAATACCATAATATAATATACATCAAAGTATAATACCATAATATAATATACATCAAAGTATACCATAATATAATGTACATCAAAGTATAATACCATATACAGAGTATAATACCATAATATAATATACATCAAAGTATAATACCATAATATAATATACATCAAAGTATAATACCATAATATAATGTACATCAAAGTATAATACCATAATATAATATACATCAAAGTATAATACCATAATATAATATACATCAAAGTATAATACCATAATATAATATACATCAAAGTATAATACCATAATATAATATACATCAAAGTATAATACCATAATATAATATACATCAAAGTATAATACCATAATATAATGTACATCAAAGTATAATACCATAATATAATGTACATCAAAGTATAATACCATAATATAATATACATCAAAGTATAATACCATAATATAATATACATCAAAGTATAATACCATAATATAATGTACATCAAAGTATAATACCATAATATAATATACATCAAAGTATAATACCATAATATAATATACATCAAAGTATAATACCATAATATAATGTACATCAAAGTATAATACCATAATATAATATACATCAAAGTATAATACCATAATATAATATACATCAGAGTATAATACCATAACATAATATACATCAAAGTATAATACCATAATATAATATACATCAAAGTATAATACCATAATATAATATACATCAAAGTATAATACCATAATATAATGTACATCAAAGTATAATACCATAATATAATGTACATCAAAGTATAATACCATAATATAATATACATCAAAGTATAATACCATAATATAATGTACATCAAAGTATAATACCATAATATAATGTACATCAAAGTATAATACCATAATATAATATACATCAAAGTATAATACCATAATATAATATACATCAAAGTATAATACCATAATATAATGTACATCAAAGTATAATACCATAATATAATATACATCAAAGTATAATACCATAATATAATATACATCAAAGTATAATACCATAATATAATGTACATCAAAGTATAATACCATAATATAATATACATCAAAGTATAATACCATAATATAATATACATCAAAGTATAATACCATAATATAATATACATCAAAGTATAATACCATAATATAATATACATCAAAGTATAATACCATAATATAATGTACATCAAAGTATAATACCATAATATAATATACATCAAAGTATAATACCATAATATAATATACATCAAAGTATAATACCATAATATAATATACATCAAAGTATAATACAATTAATATAATATACATCAAAGTATAATACCATAATATAATGTACATCAAAGTATAATACCATAATATAATATACATCAAAGTATAATACCATAATATAATATACATCAAAGTATAATACCATAATCAAAGTATAATACCATAATATAATATACATCAAAGTATAATACCATAATATAATATACATCAAAGTATAATACCATAATATAATATACATCAAAGTATAATACCATAATATAATATACATCAAAGTATAATACCATAATATAATGTACATCAAAGTATAATACCATAATATAATATACATCAAAGTATAATACCATAATATAATATACATCAAAGTATAATACCATAATATAATGTACATCAAAGTATAATACCATAATAATATACATCAAAGTATAATACCATAATATAATATACATCAAAGTATAATACCATAATATAATATACATCAAAGTATAATACCATAATATAATATACATCAAAGTATAATACCATAATATAATATACATCAAAGTATAATACCATAATATAATGTACATCAAAGTATAATACCATAATATAATGTACATCAAAGTATAATACCATAATATAATATACATCAAAGTATAATACCATAATATAATGTACATCAAAGTATAATACCATAATATAATGTACATCAAAGTATAATACCATAATATAATATACATCAAAGTATAATACCATAATATAATGTACATCAAAGTATAATACCATAATATAATGTACATCAAAGTATAATACCATAATATAATATACATCAAAGTATAATACCATAATATAATGTACATCAAAGTATAATACCATAATATAATATACATCAAAGTATAATACCATAATATAATATACATCAAAGTATAATACCATAATATAATATACATCAAAGTATAATACCATAATATAATATACATCAAAGTATAATACCATAATATAATATACATCAAAGTATAATACCATAATATAATGTACATCAAGTATAATACCATAATATAATGTACATCAAAGTATAATACCATAATATAATATACATCAAAGTATAATACCATAATATAATATACATCAAAGTATAATACCATAATATAATGTACATCAAAGTATAATACCATAATATAATATACATCAAAGTATAATACCATAATATAATGTACATCAAAGTATAATACCATAATATAATATACATCAAAGTATAATACCATAATATAATGTACATCAAAGTATAATACCATAATATAATATACATCAAAGTATAATACCATAATATAATGTACATCAAAGTATAATACCATAATATAATGTACATCAAAGTATAATACCATAATATAATATACATCAAAGTATAATACCATAATATAATGTACATCAAAGTATAATACCATAATATAATATACATCAAAGTATAATACCATAATATAATATACATCAAAGTATAATACCATAATATAATATACATCAAAGTATAATACCATAATATAATGTACATCAAAGTATAATACCATAATATAATATACATCAAAGTATAATACCATAATATAATATACATCAAAGTATAATACCATAATATAATATACATCAAAGTATAATACCATAATATAATGTACATCAAAGTATAATACCATAATATAATATACATCAAAGTATAATACCATAATATAATATACATCAAAGTATAATACCATAATATAATATACATCAAAGTATAATACCATAATATAATATACATCAAAGTATAATACCATAATATAATATACATCAAAGTATAATACCATAATATAATGTACATCAAAGTATAATACCATAATATAATATACATCAAAGTATAATACCATAATATAATATACATCAAAGTATAATACCATAATATAATATACATCAAAGTATAATACCATAATATAATGTACATCAAAGTATAATACCATAATATAATATACATCAAAGTATAATACCATAATATAATATACATCAAAGTATAATACCATAATATAATATACATCAAAGTATAATACCATAATATAATATACATCAAAGTATAATACCATAATATAATATACATCAAAGTATAATACCATAATATAATGTACATCAAAGTATAATACCATAATGTAATGTACATCAAAGTATAATACCATAATATAATATACATCAAAGTATAATACCATAATATAATATACATCAAAGTATAATACCATAATATAATGTACATCAAAGTATAATACCATAATATAATATACATCAAAGTATAATACCATAATATAATATACATCAAGTATAATACCATAATATAATGTACATCAAAGTATAATACCATAATATAATATACATCAAGTATAATACCATAATATAATATACATCAAAGTATAATACCATAATATAATATACATCAAAGTATAATACCATAATATAATATACATCAAAGTATAATACCATAATATAATATACATCAAAGTATAATACCATAATATAATGTACATCAAAGTATAATACCATAATATAATGTACATCAAAGTATAATACCATAATATAATATACATCAAAGTATAATACCATAATATAATGTACATCAAAGTATAATACCATAATATAATGTACATCAAAGTATAATACCATAATATAATATACATCAAAGTATAATACCATAATATAATATACATCAAAGTATAATACCATAATATAATGTACATCAAAGTATAATACCATAATATAATATACGATAAAGTATAATACCATAATATAATATACATCAAAGTATAATACCATAATATAATGTACATCAAAGTATAATACCATAATATAATATACATCAAAGTATAATACCATAATATAATATACATCAAAGTATAATACCATAATATAATATACATCAAAGTATAATACCATAATATAATATACATCAAAGTATAATACCATAATATAATGTACATCAAAGTATAATACCATAATATAATATACATCAAAGTATAATACCATAATATAATATACATCAAAGTATAATACCATAATATAATATACATCAAAGTATAATACCATAATATAATATACATCAAAGTATAATACCATAATATAATGTACATCAAAGTATAATACCATAATATAATATACATCAAAGTATAATACCATAATATAATATACATCAAAGTATAATACCATAATATAATGTACATCAAAGTATAATACCATAATATAATATACATCAAAGTATAATACCATAATATAATATACATCAAAGTATAATACCATAATATAATATACATCAAAGTATAATACCATAATATAATATACATCAAAGTATAATACCATAATATAATGTACATCAAAGTATAATACCATAATATAATATACATCAAAGTATAATACCATAATATAATATACATCAAAGTATAATACCATAATATAATGTACATCAAAGTATAATACCATAATATAATATACATCAAAGTATAATACCATAATATAATATACATCAAAGTATAATACCATAATATAATATACATCAAAGTATAATACCATAATATAATATACATAAGAACATAAGAACATAAGAAAATGGGAGTCTGCAGAAAGCCGATTGGCCTAAGCAAGGCAGATCCCTGTCCCACACAACCCCAATTACAAAGCCCAATTATAGGCTCAACACTCTAATACCCTGAGGATCATCTTACCAAACCGGTTAGAGATTAACGCAGGATTACGGGGGTCTGCAGAGCGCTGATTGGCCCAACCCGGCTGATCCCCCTTCACACCCAACCCTTCTCGTCCATATGCTTATCCAATTTTTTCTTAAAGCTCCCTATCGTTCTTGATCCCACTATAGCACTTGGTAGCCTATTCCACCCATCTACAACTCTGTTACCAAACCAATATTTGCCTATATCTTTTCTGAAACGAAATTTATCTAATTTGAAACCATTGGTACGAGTTCTTTCGCTATCACTGAGCTTTAGTACATTTGTCATGTCCCCTTTGTTAATCCCACTAACCCACTTGAACACCTCTATCATATCCCCTCTAACTCTGCGTCTCTCTAACGAATGTAAACCTAATTTCTTCAACCTTTCTTCATACGGAAAATTTCTAATATTATGGATCATTTTTGTCATTCTACGCTGAATTCTCTCCAATGAATCTATGTCCATTCTGTAATAAGGACACCAAAATTGGACAGCATAATCCATATGGGGTCTCACTAATGACAAGTAAAGTTTTAAGATAACATCAGCAGTTCTGTTACTCACACTCCTAGAGATGAACCCGAGAATCCTGTTTGCCTTATTACGAACGCTTATACACTGTTTTCTAGGCTTCAAATCATTGCTAACAAACACACCTAGATCTTTCTCGCAGTCTGAATTTTCTAATTCTAAATTAGCTAGTTTATATTTAACATTTGTTTGCATCTTCCCTATCTTTAATACCTTGCATTTGTCAATGTTAAACTTCATCTGCCAATTTACTGACCATTCATGTAAGGTATCTAGATCCCTTTGGAGGCACTCTATATCGCTATCTGAATCAATTGATCTCCCCATTTTAGTATCGTCTGCGAATTTACTTATCCTACTAGTTATACCTAAATCTAGGTCATTTATGTATATAAGAAACAACAGGGGACCTAATACCGATCCCTGGGGGACACCACTTTTGACTGCTCCCCACTCTGACTTGGTACCATTTATGCTGACTCTCTGTTTCCTACCAATTAGCCATGACCTAATCCATCCCAACAACGACCCTCCTATTCCATGTGCCTCAACCTTTCTCATCAATCTCTCATGAGGGACTCTGTCGAAAGCTTTACTGAAATCTAAATATATAATATCATATGACTTGTCACTATCTACTGCTTCATATACCTCTGAGAAAAAGCTAAGCAAATTAGTAAGGCACGAACGTCCCTGAGTGAATCCATGCTGAGAAGAATTTATTAAGTTAAATTTTACTAAGTGGCTTCTAATTTTCCTAGCAATAATAGACTCTAGCAACTTTCCTATGATTGATGTGAGACTAATGGGACGGTAATTGGATGCTATCGTTTTATCACCTTTTTTGAAGATCGGAACTACATTTGCAAGCTTCCAAGCTTCTGGAACTAAACCTGTTTCTAATGACTTGTTAAATATAAATGCTAATGGACTACTTAACTCATCTCTGCATTCTTTTAATACTCTAGCATATACCTCGTCAGGACCAGGCGATTTTTGAGGTTTCAGTCTGTCAATTTCCTTAAGCACATCATTTCTACTTATACTAACTGTACTTAACATATTTTCTATACTATCACTATATACCATATTGACTTCTGGAATCTGTGCCAAATTTTCATTAGTGAAAACGGAAAGAAACTGACTATTTAATGTACTGCACATTTCTAAATCATTTTCTGTTATTTCTCCTATTGAAGTTTTTAGGGGGCCTATTACATCTCTAACTTTAGATTTATATAGTTGGTAAAAAGCTTTAGGGTTATTTTTTGAGTCGCTGGCTATCCTTATTTCATAATTTCTTTTTGCTTTCCTGATTTCCTTTTTGACCTGTCTTGATAGAGTCTGATAGTATATATGTAAATGATTTTCACCTTTCTTTATTTTTCGATATATTCCTTTCTTTTTTCCTATAAGATCTATTAGCTTATTAGTCATCCATTTTGGTTGGTTCTGCGTCAATCTAAATCTTCTTTTAGGGATATATTTATTTTGAGCATTGTGGAGTGAAGCAATAAACTGGTTATATGTAGGTGGCAAGTTTAACTCTGGCATATCCTGACTTAATCGCTTAACAATAGGGTCCACCCTTAAGTCTCTTCTTAGCCCACCATAATCGGCTTTTCTGAAATCTGGGATAAGTGTCGTATTCTCTTTAGCATTCCCTGTCCATTGTATATTAAAATAAATAGATTTATGATCGCTATTTCCTAGGTGGTCACCAATCTCTACATTATTTCTCTACATCAAAGTATAATACCATAATATAATATACATCAAAGTATAATACCATAATATAATATACATCAAAGTATAATACCATAATATAATATACATCAAAGTATAATACCATAATATAATGTACATCAAAGTATAATACCATAATATAATATACATCAAAGTATAATACCATAATATAATATACATCAAAGTATAATACCATAATATAATATACATCAAAGTATAATACCATAATATAATGTACATCAAAGTATAATACCATAATATAATATACATCAAAGTATAATACCATAATATAATATACATCAAAGTATAATACCATAATATAATATACATCAAGTATAATACCATAATATAATATACATCAAAGTATAATACCATAATATAATATACATCAAAGTATAATACCATAATATAATGTACATCAAAGTATAATACCATAATATAATATACATCAAAGTATAATACCATAATATAATATACATCAAAGTATAATACCATAATATAATATACATCAAAGTATAATACCATAATATAATGTACATCAAAGTATAATACCATAATATAATATACATCAAAGTATAATACCATAATATAATATACATCAAAGTATAATACCATAATATAATATACATCAAAGTATAATACCATAATATAATATACATCAAAGTATAATACCATAATATAATATACATCAAAGTATAATACCATATATAATGTACATCAAAGTATAATACCATAATATAATGTACATCAAAGTATAATACCATAATATAATATACATCAAAGTATAATACCATAATATAATGTACATCAAAGTATAATACCATAATATAATGTACATCAAAGTATAATACCATAATATAATATACATCAAAGTATAATACCATAATATAATGTACATCAAAGTATAATACCATAATATAATGTACATCAAAGTATAATACCATAATATAATATACATCAAAGTATAATACCATAATATAATGTACATCAAAGTATAATACCATAATATATGTACATCAAAGTATAATACCATAATATAATATACATCAAAGTATAATACCATAATATAATATACATCAAAGTATAATACCATAATATAATGTACATCAAAGTATAATACCATAATATAATGTACATCAAAGTATAATACCATAATATAATATACATCAAAGTATAATACCATAATATAATATACATCAAAGTATAATACCATAATATAATGTACATCAAAGTATAATACCATAATATAATATACATCAAAGTATAATACCATAATATAATGTACATCAAAGTATAATACCATAATATAATATACATCAAAGTATAATACCATAATATAATGTACATCAAAGTATAATACCATAATATAATATACATCAAAGTATAATACCATAATATAATGTACATCAAAGTATATACCATAATATAATGTACATCAAAGTATAATACCATAATATAATATACATCAAAGTATAATACCATAATATAATATACATCAAAGTAAAATACCATAATATAATGTACATCAAAGTATAATACCATAATATAATGTACATCAAAGTATAATACCATAATATAATATACATCAAAGTATAATACCATAATATAATGTACATCAAAGTATAATACCATAATATAATGTACATCAAAGTATAATACCATAATATAATATACATCAAAGTATAATACCATAATATAATATACATCAAAGTATAATACCATAATATAATGTACATCAAAGTATAATACCATAATATAATATACATCAAAGTATAATACCATAATATAATATACATCAAAGTATAATACCATAATATAATGTACATCAAAGTATAATACCATAATATAATGTACATCAAAGTATAATACCATAATATAATATACATCAAAGTATAATACCATAATATAATATACATCAAAGTATAATACCATAATATAATGTACATCAAAGTATAATACCATAATATAATATACATCAAAGTATAATACCATAATATAATATACATCAAAGTATAATACCATAATATAATATACATCAAAGTATAATACCATAATATAATATACATCAAAGTATAATACCATAATATAATATACATCAAAGTATAATACCATAATATAATGTACATCAAAGTATAATACCATAATATAATGTACATCAAAGTATAATACCATAATATAATATACATCAAAGTATAATACCATAATATAATATACATCAAAGTATAATACCATAATATAATGTACATCAAAGTATAATACCATAATATAATGTACATCAAAGTATAATACCATAATCAAAGTATAATACCATAATCAAAGTATAATACCATAATCAAAGTATAATACCATAATCAGACACATATAATGTACATCAAAGTATAATACCATAATCAGACACATATAATGTACATCAAAGTATAATACCATAATCAGACACATTGCTCAAAACCAAAACATAATGAAAACTACACTCACTCAACCCTCGATTCTCAAAATGGTTTGGATACTTTGAGAGAGCCAGGACCTAACAGTACTGTAACCTATCACTCTAGAATAAACCGTTTAATCCCCGAAACTCAAAAGATAGGTATCAGATTAGACGATTAAGTTGCTTCAACTTCGGTGAATACAATCAACTTGCCGCTATGATCACAAAATTAGATGCAATGTTTGTCACCATCTTGGTCAAAAAGGAAAGCTATGTCCTAACTATTCTCAATAGGAACTAGGCAAAGATGGCCAACATTATTCCAGTATTTATAAATTAATGAAGGTGAAAGTGAAGGTATATTATTTCAACCCAAGATCAATTTCATCACAATTCAACGAAATAATGATTACTTGCAGAGAGAGAGAGAGAGAACCCTGATGTACTGTGTGTGACTGGAACATGGCTAACTAAAGAAGTGGCAGATAGAGTAATCCATGTTCCAGGTTATAAAGTGTTTTCGCTGTGATGCAGGCCAGGGTAAAGGAAGCTGTATTATATGTCCGTGACTATTTCACTGTCTCACAAATTAAGGGGAGACTGGCCGTTTGTTTGGTCTATTAATTAATGTATTCATATATTGTTTTAGTTTCCTCACTAGACCTCCATCAAGCTTAGAAAAAAAAAAAATAGACCCCCCTTCAAGATAAATTTGTACATTTTTCGGTAGAAAAATTTCCCGGCCAAAGGCCGGTTCCTCATAAAATTGCAGGCTTGCTATCGCTCGCCAGGAAATAATCGATACCTAAATGGCGCGAAAGGTCTTAACATTGACAACGAAATGGGGCAAAAGGTGTTAAAATCGCCAAACTAATGGGCCGAACGTCCTATAATCTCAAAACTTTTGGGCTAAACATCAGGGAGAAGGGGGTCCAGAAAAACGGTCTGCCTCCCCTTAACACAGGTAAAAATCCATACACAGGTATTGAGGAGGCTCGGGTTTCTGGCCAGAGTGGTAAATTGCCTTACTTTATAGTAGGATCCATATACAGACATTGATACTGCCGAACAGACTCATTTGACTATCTTCTGGAATTATTTAGTACTTTCAATCTATGCAATAAACCAATATTTATAGTAGGTGATTTAAATGATGACTCGTTACAGAATAATGTTAAATTAGCTCAAATTATAAAGGCTTAGCATTTCGAACAACTGATTAAGTAACCTACACGAATAACTTCGAACTGTACAACGCTAATTTATGTTTTTATCACAAGTAAGTCGTCGATGGTCGACAATATTGAGGTACTCCCAGTTTGGTGATGGGCTGGTCTATCAGAGTGAGAACTGAGCGATATCTGCCATACCCATAGCTTACTCTGACTGTTCCTTTTACTTATATATCTTCTAGATCTCGAGTGACGGCGTCTCTTCCGTGGATTGACCTCCCAATCTATCAAGATTGGAAGCCAAAGTGTCACATTTTTCCCTTGCCCTCAACTTTCTCTTCATAATTGCCGAGGGGCACAGGGCCCTGGGTTGGGCTTTGGTTTCCCGGGAGTTTCCGCACCCTCCTCAGCTCCCCGCCATTGAGCGGCTTCGGTCACCCAGGCTTTATTGTGGTCGGCAGGGAGGGTTCTGTGGGGGCGCTCAGTTATGGCCTTGGCCGTGCTCGGGGCCTTGGGGCTGTTCGGCCAGGCAGCTTGGGGAATAACAACAACAACAACTCCCAGTTTTAATTGCTGACCACGAATACATCACTACTTTAATTGATATTAACAAAACGAACAGAATATAAAACTTACCAAGCTCTGGAGTCCTACACACACGAACTGTTTAGCTCAATACTCATTAAAACAATGAGAGAACTAAACCAAATACTGAGCACTGAAGACATCAATAGCAAGTGGACATATTTACTAGTAAATTCACAAATAGTATATATCTATGTGCCCCTATCACTACTAAGCAAATTAGACGCCCACCAGCTCCTTGGATAACAGACGAACTTTGGATATTAATCAATGAACGTAATAATGTCACTATTTATTAAAACATTATCAACAAAATACTATTTTACCGACGTTAGCAAAGTATTCATTCAGCTTATTAGCGGTTTAAGGGGGGTAGTACGTGGTTTAGCGGTAGTATGTGGTTTAGCGGTAGTACGTGGTTTTTGGTCTGTATGTTTATTTATTCATTTATTATTTAGTTTCCTCGCTAGAGATACATCAAGCTTAGAAAAACACCCCCTAGACCCCATTTCAAATTAAATTTGTACATTATTCGGTAGAAAAATGTCCCGGCCGAAGGCCGATTCCTTCTAAAATTAAAGGATCGCTATCGCTCGCCAGGAAAAAAATTGACACCTAAAAGGCACGAAAGGTCTCAATATTGAAAACAAAATGAGGCGAAATGTCTCAAAATCGCCAAACTAACGGAACGAACGTCTTAACCCTTTAGCGGGCAGGTATCCCGCGCGGTGTCCTTAAACGCGTGTTTTTTGGCGGGCTATATTTCGCGCCATTGATGACGTAGATGGCTTGGATTTGCTTCAACCAATAGGGGAACCTTTCGTCATTATCTCCAGCAAATCACAGCCCTCTACCCCATCCCTGCGCGGCGGTGCAGGGCGAGAAGCGAGTCATACTCTGCAAAGCAGCCGTAGTGGTCATATGTGCGTCAAGTTTGCTCCCTTCCCATGCCCCTCACGTCTAACACAATGGAGGTAAGGTTCTTAAAAGTTAATAGGACATAGATAAATAGTTGTACTTTATGCTGGTATGAATGAAATTAGTGTGGTTTCAAAGGAAATACGGAACTTTGGGTGGTGAACATAGTGTATATCCTGCACGGGATGTACGCCTGACTTACGGGGGACCGTGCGGGCCCACCTTCACCCCTCCCGGGATCTTTGGCCCGCATCACGAATAACCACGCTCATCCCTGTGGGGATCTTCGGCCGTATGGCCTCATAGTAATGATGGTGATTGTGCATATATGAATGTGATTAGGGATTGTGATTATAGTAATAATAATAATAATAATAATAGTTCTTAAAGCTAGCGCATGCTAAGCTAGCTAAGGATAGCTCAATAAGGCTGATTAGGCGTATTTCCATTGGGGTCCTGTACTACTATCCCATCCCTTTGCTCATGAGGGATGGTAACGACTCAGTGCTGAATTGATGATTATACTGCTATACAATAAGTTTCCTACAAAATAACCTTGAAACAGAGCAATACCTGACTAATAGGTAATGTTAGAAATGACAAATAATTGTGAAGCTATGGTGATTTTGTTTTAAACATGCTATAGTGGTAGGCCAGTACCTTATTCATTGGTATGGACTCCACATAATGTTAGTTATAATATTTGTTGGCCAAATATAGTCATTTTTATGTCAATTTTCATATTATTCACCATAAATATAGCGATGAAAGTGATAGTGACATTATATATATTTTTTTCTTCAGAGACCAGTGGGTTCCTTCTACAAGCAAACCAGAAGCATGATGCAGTGGGTGGCACCAAAGACCAGCGCCGACAGTGACATAGAGTTAGACCTTGAAGATGATGATGGCACCATCGACCATGACTTCCTGGCCGACATCGGGGACGATGAACTACTCAGTACATTTAAGAGGCAAGGTTTGTATCAAAGTGAATGAATTTTATACCAATAAACTATGGGGAAACCCACAAGTGTGGAGTCGGAGGGTGAGTGTGGCTCAGTGCTGTCACAGAGTTTCCCCCAATGACTGATTGATTGGTCATTATAGTGAATATTGTTGTGTATTTCCCTATTGTGTGGGTCATTTAAACAATTTAAAGAATGTATAAAAAATATTGTTGGGCATTTAAATATTGTGTTGGGCATTTAAACAATTTAAAGAACTTATAGTAAATATTGTTGGGCATTTAAATATTGTGTTGGGCATTTAAACAATTTAAAGAACTTATAGTAAATATTGTTGGGCATTTCCCTATTGTGTTGGTCATTTAAACAATTTAAAGGACTTATAGTAAATATTGTTGGGCATTTAATACATTTAAAGAACTTTTAGTAAACAGTGTTGTGCATTTCCTTCATGTGTTTGGCATTTAATTTGTTTTAAGAACATATAGTAAACAAATTAAAATACTTATCTTACCATTACTTACCTTACTGTTACTTACCTTACCTTTACTTACCTTTACTAATAACTTGTATTATTTCACAGGTACGGTTGTGGTGGAGCCCCGGGATGTGTCCGACGACGACGAGGATGAAGAAGTGGATGATGGAGTTCCACGAGCAAGCAAGAGGATACGGACTACCACTGCTCCAAGGACATGGAAGAACGAGGGTATCAACATCCCACCACTCCCGGATTTCGTTCACCTGGTTCCAACCCACATCCTCTCACCTTTTGAATACTTTGAAGGGCTCTTCTCCTTGGGGCTTGTGGACCACATAGTCGACCAAACTAACCTCTATGCTCGGGAGAACGACGTCAACACAACATTCAGCACAGACAAACACGCGTTCATGGTGTTCGTCGGGATCATGATCTACATGGGAATATGTAGCCTGCCGAGCCTAGAGGATTACTGGGCCATGGAGACCAGGGTGCCTCAAGTAGCTGAATTCATGTCTTCCAAATGCTTCAGGCTACTGAGATCCATCCTACGCTTCAACGACAATGAGTATGCCAGCACGTCCACAGACTGGTTTTACAAAATAAGGCCAGTCATCGCATCCATCACAAAGCGGTTCCTCCAGGTGGACGCTACACCAGTCCAACTCTTTGGATATAGTGTGGACATTTGCATATGTAATGCCTGGCTGCTCTACAAAAGGGACTGTGTCGCCTTGAGGGAAAGAACAATGCCCCTGAAGCACTTTCGCCTGGTGATCTCCCTGTTTATAAGATGCACAAAAGTATTGACAGCGCGGTCCACGAGGAACTCCATCGACTCTCCAACGCCACCAATACAACCACCGAGGAGAGGCCAGAGGAGTTCAATCGCAAGTCCTGTTGAGCAACAGGACACCACCACCCATCACATGTCATGATTGCTGAACATGTGGCAGAGGTGCAAGCTTTGCAGCCAGAAGGTGGACATACATTGGTCACGGTGGATGTGCGACACTTGTCAGGTCGCCCTGTGCCTGTCTGACAACCTAAATTGCTTTGCTCCATTCCACAAGGAAGTATAAATAAATAAATATGTAAGTAACTGGTGTAAAAAATAAATATGTAAGTTATTTTTTTCAAGTCTATTTTTATATAGATCAAGGCAGTATTTCATTACCCAATTATTCTAGTATGTAAGTAAAAGTTCACATTATTGCTAATTATACTTATTTATGTTGCTGACAATTATTTAAAATCATATTAAGTTGAAATAAGACATTTATATTTAGTGAAAAACGTTACACCAAAACGGGCCAAACATCCCTGGCGGGATGTTCATGGTTACCCGTAAGTTGGGCGAGTAGCCCATACGGGTTATTTGTTTGACGCAACATTGCAACATTCAAGTGCACCAAACTGAATATTTCACAACAGTAAAAATGTCTTAGAAACACCTCAATTTTCATGTCCTAAGAGGGTTTTTTGATATCTCAACGATTTCACCAAGTGCCCTCTAAAGGGCTAAAACCTCAGAATTATATGCTAAACATGAGGGAGAAGAGGATCCACAAAAAGCGAGTACTACCCCATCAAGTGCAGCTTAATAGTTGATTGGCGACCAGGTATGATTATATATTATTGGCCACGTTTTGTTATTTTTCCCGACGCCGGATCTCCCACCGTCAACAGCTCCGCATCGCCACTGAGAAGACTCGATAATAATTTTGGAGTATTTAATATCCCTATTCCCTTTATTCATTGCATGGACAGTAGTTAAGTGCTTGTTTAACCTCCACATAGTTCTGTAGTTGCCGTGCATGTTATTTTATTGCTTTTCCGACTGATAAACATTGTAGTTTACATTTTTTATCCTAGCTTGTAGCTATGGTTAATTTAGATAAAGTGGACTGTATATTATTTATTTGGAAGAAGCATTAACACATATAGAATAATTACCCTTTATGATGAACTCAGCTGGTGATTGAAGGATGGCGGAAAATAGGCTAGTTGACTTTAAGTGGTTAGTAGGATAGAGCAGCGTATGGAAAGAGGCTAGGATAGGCTAGATATTTACGTTGTATTTCATGATAAATAACAAAGGATGATTATGTAGTGACTATATGAATATGAGATGAAAGTGAAGCGAAAACACCTAATATATGAAACTATGAAGAAGGCTTAGCGTGTGTAGCTGGGACGGAGGTTGGTTGGAGAGTGAGTGCGAGCGCATTGTGTTTGTCTCTGTCGTGACCTACCGCGCACGCGCATAACATATGGAAAATGTATCCCATCTTTTTTACAATGAGATACTTTTGATCAATCTTAAATAATAAAAAAATATATATATATATGGGAATTATAATCCTACAATACTTTCCAATATACAACTACAGAATAATATATTCTACCCAATCATGGAACGTTCGACCAAGGTTACGGAAGCGTTCAACTTAAGACTACAGAAGCGTTCAACTTAACCCTCTCCAACTTATGACGCAATTTTGAGCCTATTAGGGATACTTTAAAGCCTTTATTACTTATTACCATCAGAGGTATTTGCAAACCTTTAGTTTAGTTACTTCAACCTCTGCAGTTGTCTTTGAGTTAGCTGTGGGCAGAAAACTAATTTTGGAGTGGTAATTATAAGAGTGAGAGAACTCTATTTCTTATTGCTAATCTGGCAACCTCTGCGCCATATGAGTCTGAAGGGGTTAAGACTACGGAAAGATACGTAACGCTACATCAACCCAGATTACGTAACATCGAGACTGTTCATACTAGATAGAGTATACTAAGTATGGACAGTAGCAGACGACGCCCACCTCTAATCGACCTAGCTTTGTACAGTATTTTCTTATTAACTCTAGTAGTTATCGTATTCAGTATCCTACTGTAGCTATATATATCTGTAATTTTAGTTGTTGCTTGCATGATCTTGTAGTAACCTTTGACTGATAACTTTGTTTATCTAAGTATAATCCTGCTTGACTAGCCTACAGTGACACCAGCGCCATATGTTGATAAAGTATATCAACCCCTTGTTATTTAAATATAATTTTTATTTGGTGAATTGTATATTTTGCTACATATTATATCATATATATATTTTTTGTTTTGTTAGGTTATCACTCCTGGTAGCCTATTTCTTCGTATTATATAATTTTTGTTTCCGGTAATTTTTATTTTCGGGTAGGCTAGGCTATCACCCTTGGTGGCCTATTCCTGTGTATTTCAATTTTTAAATTTTCGGTTAGGCTATCACCGCTGGTAGCCTATTTCTACATACCGTACCGGTATTTCATAATTTTAGTTTTCAGTTATTAGTGTTTTCAGCTAGGCTAGGCTATCGCCCCTGGTGGCCTATTACTGTTTAAATAAAATCAAAATTGTTTTTGGTTCGGCTATTACTGCGTATTTAAATTTAAAAATATTTTTTGTTTTTTTATTTTCGGTTAGGCTATCACCGCTGATAACCTATTTGTGCGTATTTCAACATTTTGAGGTACAAACAATAATACTTGCACTAATATACAGACCTCCAGCTCAATCAGTGCAAACTGACCGAGAAATTTATGAGCAAATTTCAGACTTAAGTAACTCTCATGATATGGGTAATTTTTGGCGACTTCAATTTACCTGTGACCAAGTGGGGAGATAGTATTACTTCACACTCTGGGCAAGACCTGTATGCAAATTTGCAAGAGAGTTCGCTGTATCAATTTGTTAGATCTCCAACCTGTGGAAATAATGTCCTTGACCTAGTACTTTCAACAAAAGAAGAATTGATAGAGAATTTGAATGTCGGTGATGAATTCAGTAACAGCGACCATCGTACGATAACTTTCAGTTTGAAGTTTACTAGTAACGAACCAAATAGCAGCATCGAGAAAGTCCCTAATTTCAAGCAAGCAACTTTCGTAAACTTAGAGCAATGTTTATAGAAACTGACTGGAACTTTTTAATTAACAATAACGACATAAATACATCTTGGGAATCATTCGCAAACACTTACCTAAAAACAGTGTAAGACTGCATACCAT
The DNA here is from genome assembly GCA_032716605.1 of Paralithodes platypus. Taxonomy (NCBI): domain Eukaryota; kingdom Metazoa; phylum Arthropoda; class Malacostraca; order Decapoda; family Lithodidae; genus Paralithodes; species Paralithodes platypus. The sequence goes on along the minus strand of CM064579.1, from coordinate 21,567,652 downwards.
CGAAAATACGACATAATGATAAGCCCAAATGGTGGAATAAAGATACTTCAAACTGTCTGCTTGCTAAAAAGTTTGCTAATGATAGATTAAAATCCTCACAAAATGACGAAGAACGGGTGAAGTTTGTTGAACTACGACGTAAAGCCAAAAGGTTAATAAAGCAAAGTAAAAAACCCTGGAGTTACATGTTGCGAATCAAAGTAAAACAAACCCAAAAGAATTCTATAGTTATATCAGAAAGAAGAGAGTAGTTACTTCAACTGTTAGTCGATGAAAATGGAGAATATACCAAAGACGAAGTACAAATGAGTAATGCCCTCAATACCTTCTTTGCATCAGTTTTTACAACAGAAGACTTCATTGATATCCCTACATCATCGCTGTCGGTCCCCGCCACATAGTCCATGGTTCTCTAGCCCGACTTAAGTCCACCCCCGCCAGACAAGGGTTAAAAAAGGCAGCAAATCCCTACCCAGTAACTATCGTCCAATTAGCTTAACCTCAGTTGTATGTGAAATGCTAGAAACGCTCATAAGAGACAGACTCGTAAATCACTTAGAGGAAAATAACATACTTAAAGATACTCAACACGGCTTTCGTAGCAAACGTTCCTGTTTAACAAATCTCTTAGACTTCTTCCACGATATCCTCAACCTCTATGATGAGAGTAAAGCTGTAGATATTATATACCTTGATTTTCAAAATGCCTTTGACAAAGTTCCCCACAAACGTTTACTGCTAAAATTAAAGCGCATGGAATACAAGATGGTGTGTTGAAATGGATAGAAAATTGGCTCAGCGACAGAAAGCAAAGAGTAGTCATAAACGGTAAGGCATCTAAAGGGACCAATGTAAGTAGCGGGGTACCCCAGGGATCGGTACTAGGACCAATTCTCTTTCTAATTTACTTCAATGACATAGATGAGAGTCTCACCTGTACAATCTCAAAATTTGCTGACGATACAAAAATTGCAAATAGCGTACTCTCAAAAGAACAAGTTGACGATATGCAACACAATCTAGATAAGTTGTCACGTTGGGTCCAAATATGGCAAATGAGTTTCAATGCGGATAAAATTATGTAAAGTACTACATATCGGATACCAAAATGAGAATGCAAACTATTCGATGAATGGCACTCAGCTCAACCCAGTAAGACCCAGCGTCGCACGTGATGCGTCGGCAGTGTTTGATCACCAACTCCCAGAGACGCATCACGTGCGTCCGACATATTAAAATCAGTTACGTGGCTCGTAAGGTAGGAAATGGCCATACTCAGTTTTCACCCTAGTGCTCCCGGGCGGGTGGTCATGCGGGGGAGACGAACTTTCGACCCCCCCCCCCTGCCCCCCAAATGACCGAGGTGAGTTTTTTTTCTTCATTTCTCACCATTCTCTTCCATTTTGGCTCAACACATTTTTTTGAGGCTCCCCCCCCCCAAAAAAAAAATATCCGAGGTGATTTTTTTTTTTTTTTTTTTCATTTCTCATCCTTGTCTTCCATTTTAGCAAACAAAAAAAAAGAAGTTAAAATGGCTTGGGACTGGGGTGAACAAAATATTATAACTAGCCGGGGCTCAACGGGTTAAGAATGTAAACAGAGAAACCGATCGGGGAGTAACAATATCGGGTAACCTAAAACCGAGTCAACAATGTTCAGAAGTTGTTAAGAAAGCAAACAAAATAATTGGCTTTATAGGCAGGTCATTTGAGCATAAATCCAAAGAAGTTATCCTAACCCTTTACAATTCCTTAGTCCGCCCTCTTCTGGAATACTGCGTTCAATCCTGGTGCCCTTATTACCAAAAAGATATAGACAAGCTAGAACGAGTTCAACGTAGAGTTACCAAAATGATACCTAGCCTAAAGAACAAACCATTCGAGGAGCGTCTTAGAGAATTAAATCTAATTCCTTTAACCCAGCGCAGATTAAGAGGCGACTTAATTCAAGTGTTCAAAATCATCAAAGGCATCGACAATATGAACTGTAGTAAGTACTTCACTATCGACCAATCGAATTACACGCGGGGAAACGGTTGCAAAATTATCGGTAAATCTTTTAACTTGCACGAATCTAAGAATTTCTTCTTCAATCGAGTTGTCAACTTGTGGAATGGGCTTCCCCCGAGACATTATAGACTGCAGCACCGTTGATTCATTTAAACTTCGCCTAGACAAATATCTTGCATCAAACCCGCGACTGACTGCGTTTGTAAATGAATAACTTTATTTTATCCCCCCCTCAGTTACTAACCCATCTTTCCCCTACTAACTTCCTAATCCTGCCACGGACATTAGTTCCAGGGCAGTAGTTCCCTTTCCAATGTTCCTTTACCCACTCTAAACCACAATGTTTGGACAATTTATCCTCAGTGTTTTGGAGGACAAGCAGCCTAGAAGGGTCATCAGACCTGTTGTTGCTTGATGTTCTTTGTACTCCTTTGTACTCCTTTCAGTACCAGGGACGTCCTTTTCATCATATTCTGGTAACTACAATACGATTCCATTCAGCTTAGGGAGAACCTCTAGAAATAATAAGGCTTTAAACTATCTCAACCAACTCTTTTAACTACCACAGATCCTTCCTAAGCTGCAATATACCGTCTAAATATAGCTACATAAAATATAACACGTCGCTGGTACTCAAAGGGTTAATTGTTCCCTATAATAACATGATTTAAAATTACTCATATTATTCTTGATACTTCGTTTTAACTGTGTTTATTACCATTTAGGTGTCGCTCATCTCCTGGCAAGCGATAGCGAGCCTGTAATATTGAAGGAACTGAACTTAGGCAGGGAACTTTCTCTACCGAATAAAGAACACATTTATCTCGAAGGGGGACCTACGGTATACTGTATTAAGGGGGGTCACCTGTTTTGGTTCTGTCCTTTTCTATCTTTCTCTGGCTTGTATCCGTTTGGCCCCATTCAGCCTACTGTTTTAAGACGATTATCCCCATCCAGGTGTAATTTTTTTACTGGTAAGCGGTAGCGAGCCAGCATATTTTTTATTTTTGTTTGACAGCAGGCTAAATATGTATATTTTTCAATAGAAAAATTTCTCCGGCAAAGCCGGATTTCATCATATAATGCTGGCTCGCTATCGCTCGCCAGGAAGAAATCGACACCTAGATGGGGATAAACGTCTTAGAAAAGTTGGCTGAATGAGGCCGAATGGATACAAGCCAGAGAAAGAGAGAAAAGGACAGAAATAACAAAAAGCAGGTCACCCCCCTTAAGCTTGATTGAGGCCTGGGGAAAATAAACACACTAAAACAACAATACATTCATTAATAAATAAACTAATAAATAAACCTACCCCCTTAATTATATTAGAATATGTGGAGTAGAATATGTGTGGAGTTAACCATGTTTATAATGGAGTATGAATGTAGTTGAGCATGTGTGTATTTGAACATGTGTAGTTAATCATGTGTATAGTTGAACATATGTGTAGTTGAACATGTGTAGTTAATTATGTGTATAGTTGAACATACGCTGTTGAACATATGAGTAGCTTAACATATATGTAGTTGAACATGTGCAGTTAATCATATGTACAGATGAACATACGTAGTTGAACATATCAGTAGCTTAACATGTGTGTAGTTGAAAATGTGTAGTAGAACATATGTAGTTGAACATGTGTAGTAGAACATATGTAGTTGAACATGTGTAGTAGAACATATGTAGTTGAAAATGTGTAGTAGAACATATGTAGTTGAACATGTGTAGTAGAACATATGTAGTTGAAAAAGTGTAGTAGAACATATGTAGTTGAACATGTGTAGTATAACATACATAGTTGAATATGTGTAGTAGAATATAAGACAGTGTAGTTGAACATATGTATAGTTGAACATGTGTAGGCTAGTTGAGCATGTGTACTTGAATCATGTGTATATTTGACCATCAGAAGTTGAACATATGAATAGAGAACATTTGCGTAGTTGATCATGTTTTAATTCAGCATTAGTGTGTGCGCACGCGTGGGTGTGTTTTCGCAAAAATGCTTCAAACTCGGGCCATAAATCCGGGTTGGTTAATGGTGAGTTGTAATATACGTAGCAGGGCATATTTAGCAGGCTCGCTCTTTTAACATTTCGAGTTTATGTTAGGCGCTACACACACACACACACACACACACACACACACACACCACATCACACACACACACACACACACACACACACACAGACACCACATCACACACACACACACACACACACACACACACACACAGACACCACATCACACACACACACACACACAGACACCACATCACACACACACACCACATCACACACACACAGACACCACATCACACACACACACACACACACAGACACCACATCACACACACACATACACACACAATACACACACACACACACGAAAATACCCTTTTTGTCATCCATGCTGGCTTAAATGACGTCAGTCATGCGCACCAGATCCGAAGAGCTGATGGAGAAATATCGCAAGCTGATCCAGCACTACAAAAACAAGTCAAGGAATATCATCATCTCAGGCATTCTCCCCAAGATCGATGCACCTGACAAATTCTACAAGGCCTTCAGCATAAAAGCCGACTAAAATCTTTGTGTCTGAAGGAAGAAGTTGAATTCATAAACCTCTGGGATAATTTCTATAACCAGCCAACTCTGTTCCGCAAGGATGGCACTCATCTAAACCCTGATGGTTCAGCACGCATGGGTCGTCTTCTACACGAAACAGTCCGCAGTCATGGATAAAAAAACGCCATTCGAGAAGAAGCAGCAGCAGCGACATAAATCATTCAACGCCAAGCAAAAAACAGAGGCAACCGAAGACTGCCAGCGATGAGGACCGAGGACAGCGAGGACCGAGGACAGCCATGAACGTAAATGTAGATCAGACCAGAACCAAAAATTTGATTAAAGAGCGTTCAGTGATTTCTAAAATCACAACATTAAAGGTTTTCTATGAAAACACACATAGCATTTTTTTTTTTTTTTTTTTTTTTTTTTATAGCATACGCAATACATTTTCAGATTTAAAGGAACTAGTTTTTACAGACAATTATGGCATGATTGGCATAACAGAATCTTTTTAGCAGAGTATTCACTTCCCGGTTTTGTAATGTTTGAGAAAAGCCTAATAAATGAAAATGGAGGTGATATTTTACTTTTGATTAAGAAAGTCTTAAGCCGACCCTCTTGTCAAAATCTCAAATTGTGAACGTCGACACATCCATTGTGCTAATAATGAATAATAAAGGTACAAACATAAAACTTGCATTAATATACAGACCTCCCGCTCAATAAGTGCAAACTGACCGATTAATTTACGAACAAATTGCAGATGTAAGTAACTCACAAGATACCGTAGTTGTTGGCCACTTTAATTTACCTGTGACTAAGTGGGGTGATAGCCTTACTTCACACTCAGGACATGACTTGTATGTGAACTTGCAAGTAAGTTCGCTCTATCAATTTGTTCGATCGCCGACCAGTGGTAATAACATTCTTGACCTTGTACTTGCAACAAAAGAAGAATTAATAGAGAATTTGAATGTTGGTGATGAATTCAGCAACAACGACCATCGTACGATAACTTTCAGTTTAAAGTTTACTAGCAACGAACTATAGCAGCATCGAGAAAGTCCCTAATTTCAAGAAAGAAAACTTTCGTAAACTTAGAGCTATGTTTAAAGAAACTGACTGGAGCTTTCTAATTAACAATAACGAAATAAATACATGTCCGTGGCAGGACTAGGAAGTTAGTAGGGGACATATGGGTTAGTAACTGAGGGGAGGATAAAAAAAGTTATTCATTTACAAACGCAGTCAGTCGCGGGTTTGATGCGAGATATTTGACTAGGCGGAGTTTAAATGAATCAACGGTGCTGCAGTCTATAACGTCTCGGGGAAGCCCATTCCACAAGTTGACAACTCGATTGAAGAAGAAATTCTTAGATTCGTGTGAGTTAAAAGATTTACCAATAATTTTGCAACCGTTTACCCGTGTGTAATTAGATTGGTCGATAGTGAAGTACTTACTACAGTTCATATTGTCGATGCCTTTGATGATTTTGAACACTTGAATTAAGTCACCTCTTAATCTGCGCTGGGTTAAAGGACATAGATTTAATTATCTAAGATGCTCTTCGTATAGTTTGTTCTTTAGGCTAGGTATCATTTTGGTAACTCTACGTTGAACTCGTTCTAGCTTGTTTATGTCTTTTTGGTAATAAGGGCACCAGCATTGAACGCAGTATTCCAGAAGAGGGCGGACTAAGGAATTGTAAAGGGTTAGGATAACGTCTTTGGATTTATGCTCAAATGACCTGCCTATAAAGCCAATTATTTTGTTTGCCTTCTTAACAACTTCTGAACATTGTTGACTCGGTTTTAGGTTACTCGATATTGTTACTCCCAAATCGGTTTCTCTGTTTACATTCTTTAGCTGAGTGCCATTCATCGAATAGTTTGCTTTCTCATTTAGGTATCCGATATGTAGTACTTTACATTTATCCGCATTGAAACTAATTTGCCAAATTTGGGCCCAATGTGACAATTTATCTACATTGTGTTGCATATCGTCAACTTGATCTTTTGAGAGTACGCTATTTGCAATTTTTGTATCGTCAGCAAATTTTGAGATTGTACAGGTGAGACCCTCATCAATGTCGTTGATGTAAATTAGAAAGAGAATTGATCCTAGTACCGATCCCTGGGGTACCCCGCTACTTACATTGGTCCATTTAGATGCCACACACACACACACTCACATACTCTCTCTCTCTCTCACTGATATTTTGTGTGTTCATGGTCAATAATACATATTTTATTGTTGCATTAATAGTTGTACATAAAATAATACTAGGCCACTCTAGTGTGATAAACAACTTAGCCTGTCCCGTATTTCACAGTGTGTATTTAACCAGCAAATAGTCAAGCTTATTCAGCTAACGAAAGTTATATCACTAATTATGATGAGAGCAATATTAAAGTAACAGTGCAAGTTATCAATATTATTTTGGCTACTTTTATAACACTCCGTTCACATATTAAAAGGCTTATCAAAGTGGAGAAGCAAAATCATTATACTTAACCCCAAAACTGCAGGTTTGGTTTTCCACTGTCTCTACCAGATGTATTTTCCTCAAATCCTAATGGTTGTAAGTTTGAAAATTGCATCAAAACACTACTACAACCGAAGAGCTTATAGCCAACCTGGATTTCAGGCTCCGTTAATGGAAGAAGCATGTTCATGGCCACCCCCTCTCAATGGCTAGTGCAAGGCACCCACCTTTCAACGGTCCCATTCCTATTCTGTCCAGCTCTCCAACCCAATAATTAGTTTTTCTTCTACACAACAAGTGAACTCTGGAACTTTCTCCCTCAATTAATGTTTCCTTCATTCTATAACTTAAAATGCATTAAACTTTGTGTGTCCAGGCATTTTGACCCCAACGTCACTTTAATTTGGCTTTGGGGTAGACACTCGTTACCTGCCTTTTATCTCTTTCATACGCATAACAAAAATAATAGGCAGGGATTAGGGTGTATGGCAATGGATAGATAGATAGGTATATATGAAAACGACAACTAATACAGCACTGAACTATCCAACTCTAGCTCCTCCCAAGCTTTCTGGCATCTAGCCAAATACTTAACTAATACATTTTCTCCTTCGTCTTTCCTTCCTCTTTTCCACCGTCACTTCATCTGAAAAAGCTGAACTCTTCGCTAACACTTTCGCTAAAAACTCCACTTTGGATGATTCCGGTGCTATTCATCCCTCTCCACCCCCCTCTCTCCTAATTTTGCCTAACATAATAATATCATCTAAGGATGTACTTTCCACCCTCTCTGGGCTTAATACTAAAAAGGCGAGCAGATCGGATGGTGTTCCACCTGTTGTGCTAAAAAAATGTGCTTCTGTGCTGACTCCCTGCCTAGGCAAACTCTTCAGTCTCTGTCTCTCCTCTAACGTCTTCCCTTCTTGCTGGAAGTTAGCTCTCATTCAACCTGTCTCGAAGAAGTGTGACCGTTCTCGACCCTCCATATGTCGTTCAGTTCTGCCATTTCTTGCATCTCTAAAGTTTTTGAAACTATTCATGCCTCAAAATTTCTTAAGCATTTATCTTCCCATAACCTTCTCTCAGACCGCCAATATGGCTTCCTTAAGGGCTGCTCTTCTGGTGATCTTTTTTTCTTATCTTACTGGCTCTTGGTCATCCTCCATTTAGGACTTTGGTGAAACTTTATCTGTTGCGCTAGACATATCGAAGGCCTTCGGTTTCTATCCATCCATCTGTGCCTTTGTCTTTAATTTCCCTTTCGGACGTTCATAGCTGCGGTTATGGATGGGCTCTGTTAACTTCCTCAAGCTATCAATTCTGGTGTTCCTCAGGGTTCTGTCCTATCTACAATTCTCTTCCTATTATTCATAACAACCTTTTCAACTGAACCTTCAGCCCCATTCACTCATATGTGGTTCTCGTGCCCCCAAGGAGGGAGCACGAGAACCTGGATGACTCTGTCGGCGACGCCTACCCAGGGTGTAACACAGCACCCCATACTATTAAACACATCATAGAAGACTGCATTCAACAAATTAACTTATGCCACCAACATAATCTACACTCCTTGAGAGCTCTGTGGGAAAGCCCGATCATGGCCATGGCCTTCCTTAGGGACTCGGGGTTGTTCGGCCAGGCAGCCTAGGGAACGGCAACAACAACTAGCCTTCCACAACATCATTCAGATCAGGAACTCCTAAACTCACGTAAAGAGGCCATAAAACACCTCTCTTCTGATCTCTCTACTATCTCTAATTGGGGCAAAGAAATCCTTGTTTCTTTCAATGCTTCCTAAACTCAATTTCTCCATCTGTCTACTCATCGCCCCCTTCCAGAAAACTATGACTTACTCTTCAACAACATAAAAATTAACCCTTCATCTTCTCTTAATATTCTTGGTGTCTCTTTTTCTTCTGATCTCTCTTGGAAAGATCATAATTATTACCACTCTTGCTAAAATAGCATTCCAGAAGCTGGGTGTGCTCAACCCCCTTCGGGGATTCTTTACCCCTGTGCAGCTTCTTGCTCTGTACAAGGGCACAGTGCATCCATTGTATTGAGAATTGTTCACATGTGTGTGGAGGATCCTCTCACCAATTCTATGCAGTCTCTCTCTTTGCCACAAAGTGGCACCTCTCTCACTATTCTAACAGTATTACAATAATCAGTGTTCCTCAGAGCTCTCTCAGTGTATATCACTCCCTCTTCATAGAATATGTATCACCCGTCTTGCAACCTAATCCCACCCCTACTCTGTACTCCAGCCCAAGAGTGAAACATTATTCTCAATCTTTCTTCAGTTTTACAGCTGAAGTTTGGAACTCTCTCCCAGAATCAGTGTGTCCCTTATCCTATGACTTAAATTGCTTCAAACTCTGTGTGTCCAGGTATTTTGGCTCGAACGTCCCTTGACTTTGGCCCTGTCACCCTTTCAACTCTGGAGGAGGCACTCGTTACAGGCAGTTCTGCCTTTTATATCCCTTAACTCATATGGAACAAAATAAATAAAAAACAATCATTACATATTGTATATTATGCCCGGATGGGGCGATTGCCGCGTAAATACAAATGCCGGAGCGGGGTTAGTTAAAATTACCCAACAATGGTATAGTATGGTCGGGTCTATTGTTCAACTGATGTGCAGGTAAATTATTATTCCCAGACACATGTATTATGTAGCTTGAAATACACACACATGCCCACGCACACTCTGTCACTTTCTTGTTCTCTGCTTCTATTAATGATAAATATTATTTTGTAAAAGTCCACATCTGTCAGTTCTCACATATCAGTATCAGTATCAGTACTCACGGCCTTTTCCACGACCTACTTGATTTTTGCAGAACGTCAAGTGTATTTCATTTTTGTATTACTATTTTTCTGCTGGGATTGCCGGACACTTCTGAATATTAGCATTAAGGGGAGACTGGCCGTTTGTTTGGTCTATTATTTCATGTATTCATATATTTTGTTAGTTTCCTCCCTAGACCTCCATCAAGCTTAGAAAAACACCCCCTAGAACCCCCTTCAAGATAAATTTGTACATTTTACGGTAGAAAAATTTCCTGGCCGAAGGCCGGTTCCTCTTAAAATTGCAGGCTCGCTATCGCTCACCAGTAAATAATCGACACCTAAATGGCACGAAAGGTCTTAAAATTGACAACGAAATGGGGCGAAAGGTGTTAGAATCGCCAAACTAATGGGCCGAACGTCTTATAATTTCAAAACTATTGGGGGTAAACATTAGGGAAAAGGGGGTCCAGAAAAACAGTCTGCCTCCCCTTAACAAGTGAAGGTGCCAGATAAAAAATAATAGTGAACCTATGATGTGTTTTAAATATTCTACTCTCGTTAATATGCTATTGCTTTTTTGTGTTTTCAATTCCTAGACCCGAGAGATCCAGCGAGTGGGCTATTCATAAAAGCACATGTTTTGAGTTATTAATGACGAACACAGATGGAAATATCAAACCATGCATTTTCTTATTGTTTTAAGAATTTACAGAGAGTCTGAATGCAACATGTTAGACATAATTATGCCCTTATAAGATTACTAACTTGTTTTAATGCACTAAGATCTCTAGTGGAGTATAATATCCACTACATGTTATTGGATGATTTAGATTAATTTTGTTAACCTAAGAAACGAGGTAAGCATTACGGAATTATCATCATAGCGAACGTGATGGGCCTCACGGAAGCAAAACCATAAAGAGACCTTCCAAAATGCCCCAGGGGCTCTCAAAACAAAGGAATATTTGATTAGGTGAAATAATTCTCCTCTAGTACTTCTTACCACTCATCCTCATGTATCTCAACCCCTCCTTTCCCCACCTTCCTCCCTCCTCAATTATCAGCAATTTTTCCTCATATTTCCCCCATTTATCGGTTATCTTTCTTGTGAAGTTCTCTCATGCAGTTACATAAACACAAGGGAGTCACTTAGAGACTTTATACAACACTGAGATCTCTCCCGCAGCGGTCAGTGTGTTGCGAGACGTTGCAAGGTGAGGATGTGTCTCTCTCAGCCTGCGGCCCCAACATACAACCAAGTGGCCAAAATATAAGTTTTTCACCACCCAAATGGTTTTCACACTGGTTTTATCGCTCAAGGTTCATAATTATGTTAATGATTTCAGTAAAATAAACACACATGGAGAAGAAATTATACTTTATATCACAAATATAACACAATCTGTTAGAATTGAAAGCTAGAAATTCACAAATAACTACCTTAGTCCCTAGGGCATTTTCGGGTCCCGCAGGTTAATTGTACTTTATATATTGTATGGTACTTACTAAGTCTAACAGCTACACGATTCAATTTTTTTTAGTGATTACGAACTAAATTCCTTAATGGCTCTTATTACTTTGATAAATTATTTGTTAAGGTTAAATGCCGTCATCACAAGCAAGCCGCCTTTATGAAGCATCATGGTAATTGTAGTTGTATATCGTCGTGACTAAGACTAGTAATTATGTTGATAATAACTAGTGGGTAGGTATGTCAGATTTATTGACACAGCACCTAACAGAGCAAACGAGTACAAAGGAAATCAGCAGTAACTGTATTGATGATTTCAAGGCTAATGTAAGTGTAGCAAGTCTAACCAACCTAAGTTAAAATAAAATAAATAACATAGCAAGTCGGCCTCCCTCCAAATAGTAATAATTATCTCTCCACTTGAACACTGTCAACATATTTTATGGAGGACAACACTAGTAGTGGGTATTCATTGACGTTAATGCCATTAACATACTGTATATCTAACTGAATATTGCTTAAAAACTGGACCATGCAGTATAATGTAATTGCAAAACGTCCTATTGTTAATGACAATCTTGTGTTGAGGCGTGTATACTCAACACATCATGGACGGTATAAGCTTAGAAGCCCAAGATATGTTATGTTATGTTATGTTATGTTATGTTATGTTATGTTATGTTATGTTATGTTATGTTATGTTATGTTATGTTATGTTATGTTATGTTATGTTATGTTATGTTATGTTATGTTATGTTATGTTTTCCCTGATATGATGAGCAAGATGCTTAGGATAATCTATAGCATTAATTACTGCAAGGACAATTTGTTTAGTCAGTCAGTCAGTCAGTCAGTAGCCAGCCCTTACTCCCATAAGGGGTAGGGAAGATCAGCAAGATACACAAGAAATGAACAAGAGGTGACAGGAGAAAAAAACACAGCAGTTCGCCCACAAATAGCAAGCACACAAACATTCAGAATCACCAATCACTCAACAGCCCCCGAAATCAATGGCTTCACCTCAGATGTTATACTTCCTAAGTTCTATATATACTAATTATGTTTTATTATAACCAATCATTTTAAAGCTTTGTTTCTGTTACCCCAAAATATAGTTCCTTGGATACCATTACCACATGTATTATCTCATTGAAGGGAATGCTTATCAATTTACCGTATATTATTTATAGGACTAACATCAGCCAAACAACTATAGTAACTCTTATTATAATGTGACATTACAGTGTAATCTAATACAATTAGTTATATCTTGAATTCCATAAAGGGTTCTAAAAGTGGATATTACTGGCCAGGTTAAGGGGAGGCAGTTGGTTTTTCGAGTCCTCCTCCACCCTCATGTTTAGCCCTATTAGTTATGAGATTTCAAGACATTCGCCCCATTAGTTTGGCGATTTTCAGACCTTTAGCCCCATTTCTTTGCCAATATTAAGACCTTTCGTGCCATTTAGGTGTAATTTTTTTCCTGGCGAGCGATAGCGAGCCTGTATTTTAAGAGGAATCGGCCTTTGGCCAGGATAAAAATTTATATCGAAGGGGGGTCTTGTGGGTGTTTCTTTAAGCTTGATAGAGGTTTAGAGAGCAAACTGAACCCCTTCCTTAAACCATTGAGCCGAACCAGTAAATTATGCTACACAATACCATCTGAGCTCCCTTAACCCTCCTGGCCCGGGTGTCATTTTAAAATGACACCACGAAATAAGGGCCGGTGCCCGGGTGTCATTTTAAAATCTGTAAGCTTGAAAGCCTATTCAGCTTGGTCTGAACGCTGTGCGTCCGACGCATGTAAACGAAGCCGATCGTTACGTCACCGCACCTCCGAAAACAAGAAAGAGAAGACTCGTTTATTATTGTATGTCTGTATGTCGTTGTTTCAGTAGTGAAAAGATCGTCGTATTGCTAACATCGCCTGAAAGTGCTCTCCACTGAAATCGTCATCACAACTGAACCAGTTGACTTAGAGAGCTCTACTCAATGCCAGTCTACAGATTGGAAACCGCACTACATTTATAGATGTGTGGGAAATTTCTAGCAGGTAAACTAAACAAAAATACGGTAGCCTAGGCCTAGACGTTTTTCGGCCAGATCGACACACTGACAGTGCTCCCACACTGTCATTGTGAGAGCCTGCCCGGGCCAGGAGGGTTAAGGCTCATTAACATAAACCTTCTCAAATTATCCCTGAAACTAATACAACAAAAACAAAAGCAAAAGATGGCCAGAAGTTACTTGGCAATCAATAAAGATTTTCCAAACATTGAACATTTCTCCTGCTACTCATTGTTACACCATGTTCATTAAAAAAGTGAAAATGAGGTTTATCATACTATGTCCTTCCTTGTCAATGTTATTCAGACATTTGGAGTTAAGGAGACAAAAGGCAGAACTGGCAGTAGCGAGTGCCTCCCCCACAGTTGAAAGAGTGACAGGGCCAAAATCAAGTGACGTTCGAGCAAAAATGCCTGGACACACTGAGTTTGAAATAATTTAACTCATAGGAAAAGGAAAAGACTGATTCTGGGAAAGAGTTCCAGAGCTCAGTAGTTGAATAGAAGACAGGCTGAGAATAGCGTTTCAATCTTGGGTTGGAGAGTTGCACAGAGTAGGGGTGGGATTGTATTGCAAGACGGGTACTATGTACCCTGCGTAGAGGAGGTAGTATACACTGGAAAAGTTCTGAGGAACATTGATTATTGTAGAAGCGATAGAATAGTGAGAGAGATGCAACATTGCGGCGAAGAGAGAGAGATTGCAGAGAGTTGGTGAGTGGACGGGAGTTAATGATGCGAAAGGTTTTCCTTTCTACTTTGTCTAGGATTGCGGTGTGAGAGGATCCTCCCCACACATGTGAACAATACTCAATACAAGGACGAACTGTGCCCCTCTACAGAGCCAGAAGCTGCGCAGGGATATGGAACCCCTTTAGGCGATTGAGCACACCCAGTTTCTGGGAAGCTGCCTTAGCTATCCATCTATCTATCTATTGCCTGACGCCATGATCCCCGAAGGGGTGGCCACGAACGAACCGCCCCCATGCACCTCTGTCTCCAGTCAGTCGACTTCCCTCCTCCTAACCAGCACCGCCTTCATTCATATACTTCCTCACTCCATCCTTCCACCTCTCCCTCAGTGCACCTCTCCCTCTCTGTCCTTCCACCTCACTCATGTACATCCTCTTAGTCAATCTCTCGCTTTCCACACGTTCCATATGGCCGAACTATCTCAAGTTGTTCCTTTTCACACTTTCCAGCACATCTACCTCCACACCTCCACACCACACCTTCTTCTTACTTCCTCATTCGTCTGTCTATCCCTCCATGTAAGTCCGCACGCACTTCTCAAGTAACTAATTTCCACCGCTCTCACTCTTGGTCTGAGTCTCTTCCCGAACGTCCATGCTTCGCTTCCGTAAGATAGTGTCGGGATTACCACACTGTCATGCAAGGACTTCTTCATTTCCATACTGACCACTCTATTTCTTGTTACTGCTGTCAACGTTCCTACAACCCTCTTCACCTGTTGCACCCTCTCACGCACTTCTTCATCCACAGTCCCATCTTTACTCAACACACTGCCCAGATACTTAAAAGAGTTGACAATCTCCATAGCCTGACCGTTCAACTGCACCTCACACTCTGTGACTTCACCCCTTGCTGCCTTAGCAAGACAGGTAATATGATCCTTCCAAGTGAGAGCAGAAGAAAAGGAGACACCGAATATATTGAGAGAAGATGAAGGATTGATTTTTGTAAGTGTAAGGGATAGTTCTCTGGAAGTTCCGAACAGGTAGTAAGATGAAGAAATTGGGTTTTGGAAGCATTAAAAGGTAACAAGGTTTTCTCTGCTCCAATTGGAAATAGTAGTTAGATCAGAAGATAAGTGTTGCATGGCTTCATTACGTTTGTTTTTGAGGGATTGCTGGTTGGGTCGTTCAGGAAAACTAATTGAGTAGTGTAAGGTAGAGTCGTCTGCGTATGAATGGATGGGACTGGAGGTACAGTTGAGAAGATCATTTATGAAAATTAGAAAGAGAATGGGAGATAGGACAGAGCCCTGAAGAACACCAGAGTAGATAGGATGAGGAAGTGAGCAATGGCTGTCCACAACCGCAGGTATGGAATGGCTGGAAAGGTAATTAGAGACAAAGGCATTGATGGAGGGATAGAAACCGAAAGAGGGTAGGTTAGAAATTAAACATTTGTGTCAGACTCTATCGAAGGCCTTCGATATGTATAGTGCAATAGAAAAGGTCTCACCGAAGTCCCGTAAGGAGGAAGACCTAGAGACAGTAGGATATAAAAGAACATCACCAGTAGAGCAACCCTTAAGGAAGTCATACTGGCGATCTGAGAGTAGATTTTGAGAAGAGAAATGCTTAAGATATATGGATGCAAGAATATTTTTAAAAACTTTAGAGATACAAGAGATGAGAGCAATTGGACAATAGTTGTAAGGTTGAGAGCGGTCACCCTTCTTTAGAACAGGTTGAATGAGAGCAAACTTCCAGCAAGAAGGGAAGACGTTAGAGGAGAGACAGAAACAAACAAGTTTACCCAGGCAGGGAGTCAGCACGGAAGCACAGTTTTTTAGTACAACAGGAGGAACACTGTCTGGACCGTACGCCTTCTTAGTAAGCCCAGAGAGGGTAGAAAGTACATCTTTAGGAGATATTAGGATATTAGGCATAAGTAGGAGAGACGGGGGTGGAGAGGGAGGAATAGCACAGGAATCATCTAAAGTGGAATTTCTAACAAAAGTTTGAGCAAAAACTTCAGCTTTGTCAGAGGAACAAGTCATGGTTGTGCCATCAGAGTGGAAAAGGGGAGGGAAAGACAAGGAAGACAAATTGTTGGAGAAGTTTTTGGCTAGACGCCAGAAAGCTTCAGAAGAGATATAGTTGGATAGTTGGATAGTTAAGTTAAGATGTCACACTACGACCTTGCATCATTAGTTCCGCTAATTTCTTCTCATCTTCATAACAGAAAAATATGTGTAATGGTAGATGGCCTTTATTTTCAATTTCACTCAATAAATGCTGGTGTTCCCCAGGGATCAGTTTTGGCCCCAACTCTGTTCCTCATTCATATCAATGATCTCATATCTACCACTCATAATCCAATACATTCCTACGCAGATGACTCAACACTGCACAGTTCCTTCACATTTACCAATTCTTTCACCCAACCCGATCTTATAAATTCAAAAATAAACCCTGCAATTTCTCTGAACCAGGACCTTTCTAGAATTAATGGATGGGGACAAAAGAATCTAGTTTCCTTTAATGCACAGAAAACCAAGTACATTCAATTTTCTAACCGACAGAATCTCACTGACTCCCATATATTTTTTAATGATGTAAATATTCCCACTTCCCCTAGTATTGACATTCTCGGTGTACCATTAACTACTAACTTGAGCTGGACACATTATGTTAGAAGCATTGCTAAGAATGCCTCTAAAAAACTGGGACTCCTGTACAGAGTTCGAGAATTCTTCACTGACGAGCAGTTGGCCGTAATATATAAAAGTCATGTGCGTTCTCAGATGGATTACTGTTCACCTCTGTGGGGTGGAAGTGGAGTGGTTGCATTGAGGCAGTTGGACAAAATTCAAAATAAAGCTATTAGATTAATCAATAACCCTGCAATCACACAGGACCTTCCTACATTATCCATACGAAGAAACGTTGCATCCCTTGCATTATTCTACAGATATTTTCACAGCAATTGTTCCGAGGAACTTGCTTCAATTGTGCCGCCTCTCCACATCTTTTCCCGTAGAACTAGGGCAGCTGAGAGCGTCCATGAATTTACACTTTCTCCTCCACAATGCAGAACTTCTGCTTATAAGAATTCATTTATCCCCAGAGCTACTACTCTTTGGAATTCACTTCCCTCGAATTGCTTTCCACAAACTTACAATCTACAAATGTTTAAATCCAGTTGTTACAAACAAATGGAGGATTCCTTTAGGCACATGGACCTTTTTGTTTTATCTGTGTTTTTCCTTCCTCCGTTCATTGTCTCTTAACAAAAAAAAAATAAATAAATAAATGCGTTTATTATTGATGAAAGAGTGCTTGGCAAGTTGAAGACAAAATTTGGCTTGATCCCGGGCAATAGCATAGGAAGAATGAGATTCTTGAGTTTTGAGGCATCGGTACAGCTTGAATGCTTCCTTCTTGTTGTGGACAGCAGTAGAACAAGCGTGAGTAAACCAAGATTATTTTGCATTAGACTGAGAGAAAAAACTCTAGGTCATTTATGATAGAAAAGATGTAGGCTTGTTCACCAGGTTGGTCAGTGGAAACAGAGGAGAGCCATATAGAAGTGTTGCCATCTTACTTCCTTTTCAGTAAGATGGCAACACTTTGTTTTTATTTGCTAGTTAGCATCTCACATATGATATGCGAGGGGTATTTATGCCTCCGCCTTCCGCTGTTATCTTGTATTATCCTGAAGATGTCTTGAGAAAATAGACAAAAACTTGATGTTCCATTGGTTCATTATTCCTGCGAGTATTAATATATATATATATATATATATACTGTATATATAAACAGGGTGACCCAAAAAAACTTACACATTTCAAAGGTAAAGTAAGCAAAAATGGTTAAAGATAGTAAAAATATTATTTGCACACATGAAACTTCTTTCAATACGGTTTTTATTCATCATTATTTGCGAACATGAAACTTCATTCAATACAGTTCATATTCATCATGTTTTAAAAATGACATCCTCCAAATGGTGGCCGTCATTGTCTATATACGCTTGGAGGCGATTTCTGAAGGCTGCCATGGCTCGACGGGTCATGTCGGGTGGAACAGTGGTTATCTCCTGCTGAATAGCAACCTTAAGGGCTACGGCACACACTGCTCGACGATAATTGCAAGTGCTTAGGGAAATGTTTCCGGATCGGGTGATCTCGTTGGGTGGCCGACCCGTTCCCCTGTAACGGGTAATAATATATTTAGTATTATCTGTATTATATAGTATTATATAGTATTATCTGAATCAATATATATAATATATATATACAGTATATATATATATATATATATGCCATAAATAAAACCCCGGCTACATTTGGAATATACTGTGCTATTTTGGTCTCCTTACCTCAGAGAACATATCGAAACAGCGAACCCATTCAGCGAAGAGTACCAGATTAATCTTATCCCTGACACATAAACTTTACAACGAGAGATTGAAATTTACTATTTAAAAATATATCTGTTTATGTGCATACCTTGGTCAACCTACAAACACTGTGCTACCTCTTCATGCTCCTTGTACAAAAGGAGGAATCACGGAGCTGAACCTTATATAGCTTATATTAGTTGTATTGCCACTTGCTAAACAGAACACCATATGGAAACAATATGCCTGTCTTATACTGCCAGAAAGAAAAATATATATATATACATATCGGCTGAGTATACCTCTACTGTACATATATACATATCGGCTGAGTATACCTCTACTGTACGTATATACATATCGGCTGAGTATACCTCTACTGTACATCGCGGTATTTTGTTCTCGTAAATTCAGATTAGACCAAAATAAAATCTAGTTGTGAATACCAATGCTAAATATCCTCTTAAGTGTTGCTCGAACAAACAAATTGTTGATTAAATGTTGCAGAAGGTGTCCAGCGAATCACAGATAACAAAGTAAATGATTGTCACTGACTACAGTTAAACAGAAAACAAAGCAAGGAATAAAAGTACAAAAGAGCCAGAGCCAGAACAAAGGTAAAGACAGACAGGAAAATAAGGAAGTAATGGGGTGGAAGATACGATGGGGCTGGGCTAACGAGACAGATAGATAGAGAGAGAGAGAGAGAGAGAGAGTGTGTGTGAGAGTGAGTTACATTGATACACAGATTGCACAGACCTTGCGAACCCTACAACAGAACAATTTTCGTTTGTCGTTATATTCGCGTATTTTGATATCAACAGGAATATGAATATAGGTTTGTGAGGATAATTATGACATTAAAGGATACATCGTTAAACATTGAAGACGGTAGTTGTCTAGCTTTTATCAAACTAAGATAAATGAAACGAGTATTCCACAAAACAAGAAGTTGATAATTATAACCTTTCTTCAATGTGTAAGGCATATTTTAGATCAATAGTGTAAATAACTACTCAAATATATCTTCTTCATAGTACAGAGGACTACAAAGGAAATCAAGCAACAAGTCCAGCGACCCCTCAAGGCTGCTTACCCTCCAACACACTGATGGTCAAGTGTCCAAATAGTGGTTTGGAGTGGCTAAGGGAAAAATTGAAAGGGAAGACTGCCCTGGGAAAAATGTCCGTGGTAGGATTAGGAGATGCAGTCAGTCGTGGATTTAAGGCAAGGTGTTTGTCTAGGCGAAGTTTAAAAGAATCAATGGTGCTGCAGTCTATGACATCTAGGGGAACCCCATTCCACAAGTCGACAACTCGATTGAAGAAGAAATTCTCAGACTCGTGTGAGTTAAATGATTTACCAATAGTTTTGCAACCGTTCCCCTGCGTGTAATTTGATTGGTCGATAGTGAAATATTTATTACAGTTCATATTGTCGATGTCTTTGATGATTTTGAACACTTGAATTAAGTCGCCTCTTAATCTGCGTTGGGTTAAAGGAAATAAAATAATGTAATCCTCTAAGACGCTCCTCGTATGGTTTGTTCTTTAGGCAAAATATAATTTTGGTAACTCTACGTTGAATTCGTTTTAGCTTGTCTATATCTTTTTGGTAGTAAGGGCACCAGGATTGAACGCAATATTATACACACAACTGAGGTTAAGCTAATTGGACGATAGTTACTAGGTATGGATTTGCTGCCTTTTGTTTTAATATCGGTGTTACGTTGGCAACCTTCCATTGATCAGGTATAGTCCCAGACCGTAAGAATTTATTGAAGAGCAATGTCAGTGATTTGGAGAGCTCATACTTAGCTTCTTTTAGAACTCAAAGTGAGATCGTATTTGGTCCAGGCAATTTATTTACTTTGAGTTTATCTAAACATTTCAAAACTTCTCTCTCTGTAATGCTGATACTGTTTAGATCGTCAGAATTATCTATCTGAACCGGCAATGCTGTAGGAATGTTATTAAGGTCTTCAGTTGTAAAAACTGATGCAAAGAAGGTGTTGAGAGCGTTACTCAGTTTTGTTTCATCTTTTGTGTAATCTCCTTTCTCATCTACTAACGGTCTAATCGTTGAAGTCACTACTTTCTTTTTCCTGATATAACTATATAATTCTTTCAGGTTTGTTTTACTTTGATTTGCAACAGGTAATTCTAGCTTGTTTTTACTTTGTTTGATTAAGTTTTTGGATTTGCGTCGTAGATCTACAAATATCACTTTATTTTCATGAGTGTCAGAATTTTTGTATTTATCATGAGCATTCTTTTTAGCAAGCAGGCAATCGCAAATGTCTTTATTCCACCACTTAGGCCTATTATTATGTACTGATCTTCGGGTTTTTATTGGTATACACTCATGTACTGCATTCGAATAAGTGGAGGTGAATAATCTCCGTGATTGGTATATATCATAATTGTTAATCATAGAACTCCAGTCGATTTCCTGGAGTATTGCTCTAAGTTTACGGAAGTTTGCTCTCTTGAAATTTGGGACCTTCTCTTAGCTGGTATTGAGTTCGTTGCTATTTAATTTTAAACGGAAAATGATCGTACGATGGTCACTATTACTGAATTCATCACCAACATTAATATGCTCTATTAATTCTTATATTGTTGCAAGTACAAATCAATGAGGGCCGTCGTGTTCTTCCGTGCTACTAGCAGTGTGGCGAACACAATTTAAGTAAGGTTAGTCCTTCTCGGCTTTCTCAAGGTTGGGTTCTTTAAAATAACTTTTACTTTATTAATATGATATTATTATATTTTATGTATATAGAACAGCCTCCCATTGATGATGGAAAATAAAAGAATATTCTGTAAATCACTTATTTAACTTGGACTTCGATAAACACAAAAATATGCACAATTAATTTGACTCGATTTTTGTTTTTTTTTATATTGGAGAGATTACCGTATTCGATCCAATCAAGACAACAAAATACACCAACGAAAAACAGATAGATAATATGGAGGCTGTTTTAGAATACGTTCTTTGGCAAAGATGGTGCTCCAAGCCCTCCCACTATGATCCAATCTTCTCTGGCCCTCTTATGCCCCTTTCCCACTGGTGAGACAAGTCACGATTTTCGTCGCCGAAACCAATAAATTGGCACATTCGTGACATGTCTCAACACCTCTCATAAAAAATCGTTTGACTCTCAAGGCCTCTCAGTTCAAAATTTTGGACGAGGACTCACGATGATCGGTTACCCTCGCAAGCATGCAAGCATCGTCGAGCAATCGCGGAAGGGTTTCTGCGATCATCTGCGAGACATCTGAGACATCGCGGATGGTTTCGCACAAAAAAACTTTTGCAACGCTGCATGGATACTCACCCATTCTCACCGTCGCCGATGCTCTCAGATGTTCCGGGAACATCGACGATGCCAAAGAGAACCTTCGGCCGATGCTCTCAGATGTTCCGGGAACATCGACGATGCCAAAGAGCACCTTCGGCAGGTGGGTAAAAAAAATGATTAGGCCTATAGTGAGATATCTTTGACCTATGGTGAAATTCCACATATTGTTATTTTTGTTGTTGTTGTTGATGAAATCTTATAGAATAACCTTTCCTCTTGCCGTTCATGAAAAAAATAAATAAATAAAAGCAGTTATTATTGGTGAAAACAGACAGAGTTAATATTTTGCTGTGGAATGGATTCTATAAGAGCGAAAAACTATCATTATAGATTTATTTCTATAAAATCCAATATTGATGATAGAATAATCTAAACACCGCCATCATGTTCAGCGGACATATATATATATATTTTTGTGTTGAGAGTAAGCTAAATTTGTATATTTTTCGATAGAAAAATTTCTCCGGCGAAGCCGGATTTCTCCATACAATGCTGGCTCCCTATCGCTCGCCAGGAAGAAATCGACACCTGGATGGGGATAAACGTCTTAAAACAGTAGGCTGAACGGGGCCGAACGGATTCAAGACAAAGAGAGAGGGAGAGAAATAGAAAAACAATAAAAAAACGAGGAGAGGGAGAGAAAGAGAAAACAACAAACAGCAGGTGGGCTCAATGTTTGTGTTACGGCTTAACAATTGAGCCCACCTCGCTTTTTTTAGTTTACTCTTTCTCTCTCTCTCTCCTCGTTTTTTGTTTATTTCTATTTCTCTCCCTCTCTCTTTGCCTTGTATCCGTTCGGCCCCGTTCAGCCTACTGTTTTAAGACTTTTACCCCCATCCAGGTTTCAATATTTTCCTGGTGAGCGGTAGCGAGCCAACATATATATTTTTTGTTTTGAGAGCAAGCTAAATTTGTACATTATTTGATAGGAAAATTTCTCCGGCGAAGCATTGCCAACCTCCGAATTAAGGAGAGATGGGCCGTTTTTCTGGTCCCCTTTCTTCCTCATGGTTAACCCCATTAGTTTTCATATTTTATGACGTTCAGCCCATTTGTTTGGCGTGATATGCTAATTCCACTCTGCAATTAGCACATTCACGTTACATTCGCTCAGCTGCGCACACCTCGCCGATCTCGCCTACGTATGTGCGATGCAAACGCCGATGATCGACGATGAATCGCAAGAATTTGTGCCTTAAAAAAATGCCTCACAGAGGTTCATCGGCGAAACATCGCTCACTTCCCCGATAACATCGCCGATGTCGGCGATTGCGTCGCCGACATCGGCGACATGTTCGCCCAGTATAATTTTTCATCTGCTTGTAACGGTCGAAATCGTGAAGGTCGCACGTATTCTTGCGAATTTGACAAAACGAAGGCATCGGCGACGAAAATCGTGACTTGTCTCACCAGTGGGAAAGGGGCATTACTCGTCCTTACCACACCTCCTTCCTCTTCCTCAAAACATCTCCATCTTCCTCTCTCACTTCACACCTCACCCTCCTCTCCCTGTCCCCACATCCCAACCTCACCCGCCTCTCCCTCTCTATCAGTGCCCCATACCCCCACCTCACCCTCCCCTCCTTCTCTATCAGTACCCCCCAATCCCCACCTCACCCTCCCCTCCTTCTCTATAAGTACCCCCCAACCCCCACCTCACCCTTCCCTCCTTCTCTATCAGTACCCCCATACCCCACCTCACCCTCCCCTCCTTCTCTATCAGTACCCCCCAATCCCCACCTCACCCTCCCCTCCTTCTCTATCAGTACCCCCCATACCCCACCTCACCCTCCCCTCCTTCTCTATCAGTACCCCCAACGCCCAACTCTCCCTCTCTATCAGTCCCCACAATCCCCACCTCACCCTCTTCTCCCTCTCTCTCACTATCCCATACCTCCGGCCATAAGAGTTTCATATTCTCCAAAGATTGGATAGAACAGTGCCTGATATTGGCGCCAGTACAGTCAATTAAAACAAATCGTGGATCTCCTGAGTTTTCCTTTATGCAATTATAACTATCTGGATTGATTTTTTGTATGGAATTTGATTTTCAATAAATAGCATAATTATAACCATAGGTGTGTAGTTGATGTATCGACAATATACTTCCATAAATAGAATAGGTTAGGTCCACGAATGTTTATGAGTGACTTTGTACAATGAGGTCCCGCTGCTGACGTGACTGTAACCGTGGCCCTTGAGTCAGCGGGTCCCTGGGTTATGACCGATCACACACAGTTTGGACGTTTGTGCTGCTTCGCCAACGGGGAAATATAGAAGGACAACTTGGAATGCTCGTGGATACAATAATATAGAATATATTTTCATTACCATAACGATTTTTACTGTAATACAACATATAATTCCATTCTTCCTTAACACGTTACAGACCCTCATTAGCCTAATTATTTGAAATATATCTCTCAGACCAAACATTGAGCGTATACTGAAGATGTTGTCATATTGGAAAAAGCTTAGTGGTATTGGCAGAGCTGCATTAATTGTATTTTTGTTCTATGTGAGTGAGGGAGACAAAAGACAGAACTGCCTGTATCGAGTGCCTCCCCCAGAGTTGAAAGAGTGACAGGGCCAAAATCAAGGGACGTTCGAGCCAAAATGCCTGGACACACAGAGTTTGAAGCAATTTAAATCATAGGAAGAAGGAAAGACTGATTATGGAAGAGAGTTCCAGAGCTCAGCACTCTGAGAAGTCTGAGAATAACGTTTCACTCTTGGGTTGGAGAGTTGCACAGAGGAGGGGTGGGATTGTGTTGCAAGACGGGTACTACGTACCCTGCGTAGAGGAGGTGGTATACACTGGGAGAGCTCTGAGGAACATTGATTATTAGAATATCGAGAGAGATGCAACATTTCAGCGAAGAGAGAGAGATTGCAGAGGGTTGGTGAGTGGGCATGAGTTAATGATACGAAATGCTTTCCTTCCTACTTTGTTTAGGAGTGCAGTGTGAGAGGATCCTCCCCACACATATGAACAATACTCAATACAAGGACGCACTGTGCCCCTGAACAGAGCAAGAAGCTGTGCAGGGGTAAAGAACCCCTTGAGGCAGTTGAGTACACCCAGCTTCTGGGAGGCTGCCTTAGCGAGACTGGTAATATGGTCCTTCCAAGTAGGAGCAGAAGAAAAAGAGGCACTGGGAATATTGAGAGAAGATGAAGGATTGATTTTTGTATTGTTGAAGCGTAAGGAATAGTCCTCTGGAATTTCTGAACAGGTAGTAAGGTGAAGAAATGGGGTTTGGGAAGCATTAAAGGTAACAAGGTTTTCTCTGTCCCAAATGGAAATAGTAGTTAGATCTGAAGATAAGTGTTGCATGGCTTCATTAAGTTTGTTTTTGAGGGATTGCTGGCTGGGGCATTCAGGAAAACTAATTGAGTAGTGTAAGGCAGAGTCTTCTGCGAATGAAAAAATGGGATTGGAGGTACAGTTGAGAAGATCATTTATGAAAATTATAAAGAGAATAGGAAATAGGACTGAGGTCTGAGGGGATGAGGAAGTGAGCGATGGCCATCCACAACCGCAGTTATGGAACGGCCGGAAAGGAAATTAGAGACAAAGGCACAGATGGAGGGATAGAAACCGAAGGATATACTGTATATATACTTATGATATTTACTATTGATCCAAGAGACAAGAGAGTATTTTGAAATTTTGGATTTACTGCTGGGATTATAGGTTTGAGTCCCGAAGGGAAGGAAAACCTAATATAATATTATAGTAGTGACCCCGGAATCATTGACGATATGCCCTATACAGTAATGGCACTCTTTGAACTCCAAAGTCAGCTGTTCAAAGCACCCGCCCCAGAGCATAGAGACCAATTCATCGTAAGGGTATGCTCACAATTACTTACGGACTTGTCCTTATGATGCGGATGCCACTACGAAAAAAACTAATTAAAATATAATAAAAGAAAAAAGAAGAGAACTGTTTTACGCTTCCCATAGTTCAGATGTTTTTCCTAGTGTGGGTTGCATCGAGACGCTGCACGTTCTCTTCCTTAACTGATATATCAAGATTCTCAAGAAAACATCAGAACCAATGGGAAGGGGACGGATGGGAGGGCAGGAATCGTCAATGATTCGGGGGCCACTACTAAATATTAGGTTTTCCTTCTTCCCTTCGGGACTCAAACCTATAATTTATTAGTGGCCCTTCCATCATTGACGATATGCCTGATATCACAAGTCTGGAGTGGGACATTTGTAACAAATATCAAAACCAATAAAATAAATAAGCTGAGAATAAACCCGTTACTTAGAGCGCTAACTTTTTATTTTACGAACAAATATAAAGGGGTACAGGTGGCGTACTTAAAAATTCACCTGTGTACATCTTCCTGAAGCCTTGGATAGAGGCTGTTGACAAACACACTACATATAAACAATCAGAGTATATGTTCAAAAATACATGTGCATGCATATAACAACATATGTAACTATACAAAAAATAAAATATCTGTACATTAATATCACAATGTATTGACAAATATTTTGACTTATTGACTAGCTTCGAGTCTGAGGAACATAGATAATGATTATCAAAACGTGCAACCGCACAACCACGTCCGGCGGGCTGAGGGTCTTGGCTATAAACCCCCCTCCCCCCCCCCCCTTCTTTCTTAAAATTAAAAAAGCACCTAACAACTTAGACCCGTTGCCTTAATGCGACACAAGTTATTCATGGTTTTTCTAAATTCACAGACAGGTAACGTGACAAAAAGGTATGTTTGGAGAGCCACAGATTAGTCTGCTGAATATCATTAACAGAAAAATTCTTCAGAAAACGGAGTGATACTGCCCACTTCCTTAAATCATGGGCCCGCCCAACGGCCCCAGGATTACTCTCCTTAATTACATCAACCAACAGAGCTGCCAAGTGCCGCTTTGTGAGACGTTTGCCTGTCTGAGAAACCTAGAGACCTCCCGGCTGGTTGGGCTGGGACACTCCAATGTAGGTTAAAAGTGACTTCACTAGACATAATCTGTGATGTGTGTCACCTTGTTTGAGCGCCGGTACCTCAAACTCTATGAACACATGCTCTTGGTGTTCGTTTTTAGCATTAAATGTGGGCGACGGCGCAATCTGAACACTCGCATTGCGCCGTGCGAAGCTAATATAATTTGGTTCGTTGCTCATCGCCGCCAGCTCAGATACCCGGTTACCTGTAGCCAAGGGCATCAGGAACACATCCTTCTTTAAAGCTGAATCAAAAGCAGGATTGTGACTAAATTTCTGAGAATAAAGAAAAGACAAAGCTTTGTCGAGTGACCAGGTAGGCATAAGCTGGCATGGTGGTGGGCGAAGCTTGAAGCATGCACGCATGAATGCCTTTTCCTCCGCCTGCGGTACTGAGAGCCCCGTTAAGCGACTACTGACAAGCCCTTATGTTCAAACAGGTAATCTAGATATTTGAAACTTAACTTCGTAGCTGCGCAGGTGGGGTAGTGACCACCTATCCCTGTGCGGAGGTATTTACACGGTTTCCTTCACTCAAATCGTTTTCGTATCATAAATATCATTAATCCTTATCCATATGCACCTATTTTACATTGATTATGAAGATATTAACCTGTTACAACAATAAAACAAGTGGAGACAGTGTTTGGCTGGTCAAAATCGCGAAATGAGAGAGAGAGTTACAGTCGAGTGCGAGCCAGCTTGGCCAATATCCACCCCTCACGACGCCTGGAGCGACACTGATGTGTAGTCGTGTCTCTCTGTCTCTTTCTTTCGCTTGGTAGCACATACAAGCACAGCCTGCTTATGACTCGCTATTGATGGCACGAAAATATACTGACGAAATAAGGGAATAACAGAGAAAATAGGTGATAATTGAACAGGGGGGGGGGGGGGGAGGAGGAAGAGGGGAAGTGGAGGAGTGCCAAGGGGCCAAGTGCCAAGTGCCAAGGGGCAATAATAAAAAAAAAAAAAAAAAAAAAAAAAATAATCAACTGATACTGGGCTGGTTAAAATATTTGTTGTTTAGGCTTGGCCTTATATAAGGCTTTCCGCAGCGCAGCGGTAGGCTTTATATTAGTCTTTCTGCATTTGCCGGGTTAAGGACACCGAGGCCACGATCTGGTCAGTCTCAACGATCCAATTAGTGAAAGCTCTGCAGGGAGATTGGTAGAGATCGTATATTAATTTAACAATTTATCAACTCTGCGAAGCAGAGTGGTATCGCACACACAGATCCCGCCGGTATACTGTGCACCATCAGTCAGCTTGTCTGTCGTCGTCCGTCGTCGTCGTTCGTTGTCCATCGTCCGTCCGGTAACTCCACCTAGACCGTTCAATGGATTTTCACCAAATTTCACAGGTATATACATTTGGTCAATGCAAAGGTCAGTCAAAAAGAAATTTTCAATTTAACTAAAAGGTTAAGGTCAAAGGTCAAGGTTAACAATAAAGTAGACGTGCCGTTTTGCCAAAAATCAAAACGGCATACACAACTCTGCGATGGGTTACCATCATCACTACTAATACCATCATCACTACTACTGCCATCATCACTACAACTGCCACAATCATCACAACTACTGTCATCATCACCATTACTATGATCATCATCACTACTACTCTCACCATCATCACTACTACTGTCACCATTGTCACTACCATCTTAATCACTACTATCATCATTGATACTACAACTATCAACCATCATTACTACTATCATCACCACCATCTTACAATCATCATTACTACTGTTAACATCACCACTACTACTATAACCATCATCATTACTACGGTCACAAGTATTACCATCATGTATCCTACTGTCACCATCATCACTACTACTGCCATCATCACCATTACTATGATCTTCATCATCACAACTATTGTCATCATCACTACAACTTTCACCATCATCACTACTACTCACCATCATCACTAATACTCACACCATCGTCACTACCATCATCACTACTGTCATTATTATCACTACAACTATCATCATTACTTGTCACCATCATCACTACTATTATGACCATCATCACTACTATTAGTACTGTCACCATCATATCTACTACTGTCACCATCATATCTACTACTGTCATCATCATCAATACAACTACAACCATCATCACTACTATTATCACCATCATCACTAATATCACCATCAATCCCACTATTACAACCATCACTTCTAATGCCAACTAAAACTAACTTAACCTAGCAAATACGGAGCGAGATGTTTTCGCCCCCAGTTTCACGCCATCATTGCTGGGTGGGGGGGTAAAACCATATTTTAGACCTAAAATCATAACTATTGTATAAATTCAAAAAATCTTTTTCGACTGACGTTCACATTCATGCAACAAATGTTTGTGTGAAATTTGGTGAAAATCCGTCCAATGGTAGGTCAATATTTCATGTGTTTTAGTTTTTACTCGAATGTCTTCATTTTCACTAGACAAGTTACTGTTAACCTCAATATTGTATTAACCAAATATTAGATAAATATTCTAAAGGGTATGGCCAAAGGTCAAGGTCAAAGGCCAAAATATGCTTTGTACTACTATTTCTTATATTAACAGTTAGATTCTCACTAGGATTACCATGAATATTTGGAATACCTAGGCCAAGGTCATACAAGAAACTATTCAATTCCATATGAAAGGTCAAGGTCACAAGTCAAGGTCAAATATAAGGTCAATATGCTAATTTCTTTATTTTTCATGCAAAATTCACCAAATTTGGTGAGATAGTTGCACTTTAAATTAAAACAAAAATAACACATTTTGAGACATCATTAAGGTCAAAGTGAAGGTCAAAGGTCAAGGTCAACTATTCTATAAATATATATATAACTAACTGATGGTTTTTAATGGAATTAGTATTTTTGTATTTGATTTTCCTTGGCAATGTCAATGAAATAAAATACTCTTACAAAAAGGTCAAGGTCACAGGTCAAGGTCAAAGATCAACTTATACTATATATATTTAGTTTTTATTCAAATGTCTTCATTTTCAA
The DNA here is from genome assembly GCA_032716605.1 of Paralithodes platypus. Classification (NCBI taxonomy): domain Eukaryota; kingdom Metazoa; phylum Arthropoda; class Malacostraca; order Decapoda; family Lithodidae; genus Paralithodes; species Paralithodes platypus. Next base: position 21,537,790 of record CM064579.1, on the reverse strand, counting down.
TATACAAGGTACTGATAACCTTGATAACGTATTGCCCAAATTTTAGATAAATATACTAAAGGGTAAGGTCAAAGGTCAATATAGGTTTTTTACTAGTATTTCTTATACTAACTCTTAGATTCTCACTAAGGCTTACCATGTGTATTTGGAATACCTAGGCCAAGGTCATACAATAAAATATTCAATTCCATATGAAAGGTCAAGGTCACAGTTCAAGGTCAAATCAAAGGTCAATATGCTATTTTCTTTACTTTTCATGCAAGCTTCACGAAATTTGGTGAGATAGTTGCACTTTAAGTGAAAAGGAAAATAATAAATGTTGAGACACATAAAGGTCAAGGTCAACTATGCTATTAATATAATATGAAACTAACTGGTGGGGTTTAATGAAATTAGGCATGCTTATTTGATTTTCATGGGCAATGTCAATGCAAACAAAACTACTCTTGCATAAAGGTCAAGTTCACAGGTCAAAGGTCAACTTTTATTATTTATTAAAATCGATTACTCAAATTTTAGGAAACTGGCTGTGTTATGGCTTATTACTTAAATATCATATATATCAAATTTCACATAAATATTGTAATAGCTAAGGTCAGAGGTCAAGGTCAAAACAAGAGTATTTGTCATTTTCCCTAAACTCCTCCTTGACTTTAATGTATTGTCATCAAATTGTACAGGCAAATTCAGTTGGTCAATGCGACGACCATCCAAATATATGTATTTTATTTTTTAGTCAAAGGTCAAAGGTCAAGGTCTAAGTATATGATCACTATTTGTAATCAATAACGTTTATACAAATTACACCATATTCATAATGCTAGCTAATACGAATGTTGCTGCTAACTAAATCCTTGATAAGAAATTCTAAGGTCGAATGTCAAGGTCAAAGGTCAAGGTTAAAGGTCGAAATATGATTTTTACTAGTATTTCCTATTTAATGTAAGATTCTCATTCGGCATATCATGCATATTCAGAATGCCGATAGGTCAAGGTCACAGGCTAACGTCAAATATAAGGTCAATATGCTCATGTCTTTACTATTCATGTAAACTTCACAAAATTTGTTGAGACAGTTGTGCTTTAATTGAAAATTAAAGTGTTACATTTTCAGACATCATGAAGGTCAAGATGAAGGCTAAAGGTCAAGGTCAACTATTCCTTTAATACCTCTGAAACTAACTGATGATCTTTAATGAAATTTTACAGGTTTATTTGATTTTCTAGGGTTACATCAAAGCAAACAAAAATATATTCCTATATAAAAGTCAAGGCCACAGGCGAAGGTCATAAGTTAATCTTCATCATAAAAAAATACTAAATTTTCGATAAGCTGACGACTGTTAGTTGCATTTTACTTAAATAACATATATTATCATCATATATAATCTATCTATCTATCTATTGCCTGACGCCGTGATCCCCGAAGGGGTGGCCACGAACGAACCGCCCCCATGCACCTCTGTCCCCAGTCAGTCGACGCCCCTCCCCCCAACCAGCACCACCTTCGTTCATGTACTTCCTCACTCCATCCTTCCACCTCATATTCGGTCTACCTCTCCCCCTCTGTCCCTCCACCTCGCTCTCATACACCCTCTTAGTCATTCTCTCGCTTTCCATACGTTCCATATGGCCGAACCATCTCAAGTTGTTCCTTTTCACACTTTCCAGCACATCTACCGCCACACCACACCTCCTTCTTACTTCCTCATTAGTCTGTCTATCCCTCCATTTAACTCCGCACGCACTCCTTAAGTAATACATTTCCACTGCTCTCACTCTTGGTCTGAGTCTCTCAACCAACGTCCATGCTTCGCTTCCGTAAGTCAGTGTCGGGATTACCACACTGTCATGCAAGGACTTCTTCACTTCCATACTGACCACCCTATTTCTTGTTACTGCTTTTAGCGTTCCTACAACCCTCTTCCCCTGTTGTACCCTCTCCCACACCTCTTCATCCATAGTCCCATCTTTACTCAACACACTGCCCAGATACTTAAAAGAGTTGACGATCTCCATAGCCTGACCGTTCAGCTTCACGTCACACTCTGTGACTTCACCCCTTTCGAAGACCATAACCTTGCTCTTCCCCGTATTTACCTTCAAATTTCGTTTTTCGCACACTGTTCCAAACTCATTTACCAGACCCTGCAACTCCCATTCATTATCACTCATCAGAACTAATAATATCATATATAATAATTATATATATATATATTATAATATCTACGGTTAAAGGTCAAGGTAAAAAAAAAAAAAAGAAAAGTGTTAATGATTTTGTTTAAACTCTTCCTAGACTGTTTAACCCATTGTGTATCGGTGACGTCTTTTTTATTGTATTCTAGCTATAATTAGACGATATTGTGGAGCCTATGAAGGATCTGTGGTAGTAAAAAGGATTTATTAAGATAGTTGAAAGCCTGCTAATTTAATGGAGGCCCTTCATAAACTAAATGAAATTGTTTTAATATCCAGTATGAAATGAAACCGACAGAACTGTACTGAACGGGTTATGTATCCTCACCAAATTTTGCTGGCAAATTCGGTTGGTCAATGCAACGATTGTCTAAATTTTGTGTTTTTGTTATTCAAAGGTCAAGGTGAATGGTGGACGTCGCAGATTATGGTCACTATTTCTTTCTTATATATATTATAAATTTGAATTACACCATATTCAAAATGCTACAAAATAGTGTTACGCTGACCTTATTATAGATAAATATTCCAATGGTTAAGATTCAATGTGATCATAAATGTAATTATATATAATTATATACTCCCAGGCGGACATGAACCACCAACAGTCAGGACGAGTGTCTATGCTTTAACACCTTACGAGCGGCCTATGCGGTTTATTTATATGTACCGCCCAGCGGGGTGTTTTTAGCCAAAATAGGGCTGTTTACGTGATCATTTTCATGCCTAAATAAGACCCAGAACGTAAAACAAGTACCTATCCCTGAAAGGGCATAAACAGAGCTTTCGAATGACACCATAACGATCCTTTTATGATGGCTAGTTTTCTTGCAATAACCGTGCAACGCGAGTGCAAAAAGCATGTAATTCGGTACTTTCCCCATATAATTCAGTATGTAGCAAGTGAGAGAGGGAGGAGGGAGCTGAGATTCGTGTCAGTAGGTTCGCCGCGGTGGTCTGAAGCAGTCATACGCTCGCTAGTCTCCTGCCACCACTTGTCTCTCTCTCTCAGCAACATTACGTGCTGAAATTGCCACTCGACCTATGTCGAGCGCCGCCACATAGTCCAGCTTTATTTAACTCGACTTATGTGGTGAGCCTCTAATTAAGGGTTAATCCACTGCACACAAATATCCTCTATCACGCCGTGATATAGAGGATTAAAGTATAGGCACTTGTTCTGACTGTCAGTGGTTCAAGTCTGGCTGTGAGTATAAGAAACATTTAGTAGCTGATGTGCATTTGCGATATATATATATATATATATATATATATATATATATATATATATATCGTATATACCGGTATATATATATATATATATATATATATATATATATATAGTATATAATTGTAATATACCGTATATAAACCGATTTTACTTAAGAGATTCAATACTACTTGCAGAATTCTAGGTCGCAGAGTTGCGTATGCCTTTTTTTTTTTTTTTTTTTTTGGTAATACTAAAACTGCACCTTTACTTTATTGGTAATGCTATTCCCATAGTGGGCTAACGACTTGGCCTTCTGAATATCCAAAAGGCAAAAGTTAGCGAGGTCTTGAGGTTTCCGATTGTCTCTAAGTGGAAATGCGAGATCGGGAGCGACACCGGGTTCTTGCACAACGTCTTCAATTGCGCGTACCACCCCTGAGCCGGCCATAGGGGTGTGATAATCTTGACTAAGCCCCAATAATCCCATAGTTTGTGAACTACTTGACACATGAGTGGTCTGGTGGTGGAATCAGATAAATGGAGTTCCATTTGTTCCAGTCTACCAGCAATGCGTCTGGTCCCCCCGCTGGGGTTCTCACCCGGCGAGTCAGGTAGAGAGTGAGTCTGTGGTTCTTCTCAGACGATAATAAATCCACTAGTGGTCAGTAAGGCTCTGCAATCATACGTTGAAAGACGGCTTGCTTCAGAGCCCATTCTACTTGTGTGCTCTGCTTCCGTGACAGAGCATCTGCCCATAAGTTGGCCACGCCTGGCAGATAAAGTGCGTGAAGATAAATGCTTAGCTTTTCCGCCAACCCAAATATCCTTTCCGACAACTCTAGTATCTCTCGAGACCTCGTTGACCCTAGCTTCTGAATGCATGTGACTGCATTCAGATTGTCCATTCTGAAGGCTATTGATTTTCCCACTAGAGTCGAATCGTGTGCCTGAAGGAAAAATAAAGGGACTAACAATTCTTTCGCATTGATATGAGACTCCTTGAACCAAGACCAAAGACTCTGACCTTGGTGTCCGAGGTTTGACTGGTACCCCGATCCCAGGGTACCTGAATCGTCGGTGTCTACCCATACTGTAGGCGTAGGAGATGTCCATGTCGTAATTGAGTGTAATTTTTCTGGCCTCGCCCAGACCGCCAATAAGTTGTGGACTAATTTCAGGATATGCCATGACTTGTCCGCCGGCAAAAGCGGAAAATGTCAGTTTCCCTCCAAGATTAACCTCTTTACTTTCAACCAGCCCAACGGTACCGTTAGTTGAATCCATATGAGAGAGCCTACTAGTGACTCCCACACTTTCCTTGTGGTGGTCAGACTGTTAAGAAACCGGAACAGTTTCTTGCGAAAGTGATTGTCCGCGCTGTGATTGTCCACACTGTGCTGTGTCCCACAGCAGACCCAACCACTGGATTACCCTCGTCGGGACAAGTTGCGACTTTGCCAAGTTGACCTTGAGCCCGAGGGATTTCACATGACATAATACTGTTTTAACATGTTGGACTCATAATATCTCGGACTCCACTACCACTAGCCAGTTGTCTAAGTACCACATGATCATGATCCCTTGCCTTAGGAGTGGTAACAGGGCTTGCCGGACTAATTTGTTAAATAACCGAGGTGCCAGGCTCAGATCAAAAGGCATTCTTTGAAAAACAAAAATATGATGCCTGATCATCAGAGCGAGGAATTTTTGGAACCGGCTATTTACTGGGACATGCCAATAGGCGTCTGTCAGGTCTAATGAACACATCCAACCTTGCGGCGGAAGTGTTAACCTAATCTGATTCACAGTGAGCATCCTGAACGATGGGTTGTGAATGTAGCGATTCAGTTGTGACAAGTCTATGACCGGCCTCATCCGAGCGCTGTCCCTTTTCGGCACTAGGAATAATCTGGACGTGTAAACTGGGCGAGTTGGATTGACCGGGACAATGATATGCTTGGTGATAATTTCCTTAACAAGCGACTCCACCTCTAATAAAACATGGTTTATTTCTGAAGGTAGACGTAAACGAGGCCGCCGGAGCCACTGCCAAGTTATGCCTTTGCATACCACTGTCCTGGCCCAAGTTTGCCGAGGCCATGCCCGGTAGTACGTCCGGAATTCCCCAGTCACGCAACTGGACATGTCCGGCAGAGCAACACTCGTTTCCAACTTGCCTGCCATGGGCCCTGGGAGTGAGAGAGCTGAGTGATCCCTCAGAGTTTTGGCTGGGGAGTGGTAGTTTGTGAAGACTGGCTAGGGGAAGGGGGCCACGCTTCCTGACTTGACTTCCCCTTTGAATGCCTCTTATACCACTTCCGCGATCCCTTACCCTGACTTTTTCCTCTTGCTGAGCCACTGTTGCCAGGTTTGGAAGGAGTCTTGATAAACTGAAAAAACTTGGGGCCACTATGTTGACTCTGTCTAAATTTTGATTTAGTAGTAGACTCCTTCCTGGGCATGGAGGCAGTCGTTCTGGTAGAGTCTAATAAGCTACATACAGATCTCCACGCTTCTTGAGAAACTAAGGTGGTGGTTAGTACAGGGAACAGAATGAGCCGACGACCAATCTCTTCCGGCAGCTTCTTAACTACGGTCTGTTCAATCGACATATATTTGCAGGCCCTGCCCCCTTCCACCAGCACCATAGATGAAGTAGAGCTTATCATACCGCAATCTCGGACAAGTCACTTGTCACCTTACCACGGAGCTGATAAGAGCTCAAGGTAAAATTAATTGTAGGATAAAAGAACTCTATAATATATGATTATTTGCAGTTATTCTTTACTATACAATATTACCATATACCATTGTACAGAAAAGTAAACTCCATTACCATTGTTACCTCGTCTACGTTGGCAGAGCAGAGGTAAAAAATATTAAGCTAGGCTTAGCGATCGACTGCATTTGGGTGTATAGGGTACGGTACCTACCATAACGCCTCCTCCTCCCTTGTCCGTGTGCCTCAGTCGCCCTCCCTCTCTCTCTCATATTGTGAAATGATATTGTGAAATTTTTGACTGATCAGTCAACTTGTGTAGATCATAATTTTGCGATTCATTTAGCCGCCAATAATGACGTTTCTAGGGTGCACCACGAGGAGGCGAATCACATTTACACCCCATATCTTTTTTATGTATTTTGTTTGTATTCATTTATTTTGTATTTTGTTTTTGCCATTTGTAAGTGGTTTGTGTTAATTAATCAGAACTTAGGTCGTATTTAGGACTCGGAATAATTACTTTCATCACTGCTGAACTCTGACTGGGACAGTTCAATTGAAAATTACTCAAACATGTGTTCAAATGCAATATATTTATTTTGTATAGAATCTTCTTGAATTTTCTTTGTATGTTCTATGCATTTGTTTTCCAATTGTCAGGAGTCACATGAATTATAGCCTGTTAAGTAAGTTCTTCAACTCTTTTCATATATTCTATCTATCTATCTATTGCCTGACGCCGTGATCCCCGAAGGGGTGGCCACGAACGAACCGCCCCCATGCACCTCTGTCCCCAGTCAGTCGACGCCCCTCCCCCCAACCAGCACCGCCCTCGTTCATGTACTTCCTCACTCCATCCTTCCACCTCATATTCGGTCTACCTCTCCCCCTCTGTCCCTCCACCTCGCTCTCGTACACCCTCTTAGTCATTCTCTCGCTTTCCATACGTTCCATATGGCCGAACCATCTCAAGTTGTTCCTTTTCACACTTTCCAGCACATCTACCTCCACACCACACCTCCTTTTTACTTCCTCATTAGTCTGTCTATCCCTCCATGTAACTCCGCACACACTCCTTAAGTAATTAATTTCCACTGCTCTCACTCTTGGTCAGAGTCTCTCAACCAACGTCCATGCTTCGCTTCCGTAAGTCAGTGTCGGGATTACCACACTGTCATGCAAGGACTTCTTCACTTCCATACTGACCACCCTATTTCTTGTTACTGCTTTTAGCGTTCCTACAACCCTCTTCCCCTGTTGTACCCTCTCCCGCACCTCTTCATCCATAGTCCCATCTTTACTCAACACACTGCCCAGATACTTAAAAGAGTTGACGATCTCCATAGCCTGACCGTTCAGCTTCACCTCACACTCTGTGACGTTCACCCCTTTCGAAGACCATAACCTTGCTCTTCCCCGTATTTACCTTCAAATTCCGTTTTTCGCACACTGTTCCAAACTCATTTACCAGACCCTGCAACTCCCATTCATTATCACTCATCAGAACTGTATCATCCGCAAACAGCAGTATAGGTAGCTTCCACTCAATTCCCTCCCTTTTCAGCGATACACCAACATCCACTGCTCTTGATAGTATTTCTTTCATAACTCCATCCATATATACAGTAAACAACCACGGGGACATCACACACCCCTGTTTCAAACCAACATTCAGGTCAAAGAACTCGCTCTGCTCACTCTCCACACGTACTGCCGCCTTTGCACCCTCATACATGCTCTTCACTGCTTTCAGCAACTTGCCCTCTACTCCGTATATTCTAAGTACTTTCCACAAACCTTCTCTATCCACTCTGTCATAGGCCTTCTCCAAGTCCATAAAGGCAATATACACCTTTTGTTTCTTCTCCAGATACTTCTCCACAACACAATTCAGGGTCAAAATCTGATCTACACATCCTCTTCCCTTCCTAAAACCTCCCTGCTCGTCGCCTATCCATTTCTCCGTTCTCACTCTCACTCTCTCAATCACTACCCTACTGTATACCTTCCCTACTACGCTTAGAAGACATATTCCTCGGTGGTTACCACACACTCCTCTTTCCCCTTTGCCCTTTTCATATATTGTTTATTTGAATTCTTCTTCCTTTTTTCTTCTTTGACTTGTGCCCAGATAAGCTCAATTGGGTTGAAATGGCAATAGTATGGTGGAAGTCTGAGTACCTTGTGTCCAGCTGCTGCAGCAAGTTCATCAATCTCATAGTGCATGTTGGTTTTCTTGTGAAGCTTGACCAGTTGCAGAAGTTCAGGTCTGGTGTGAGAAGAGTCATGGGGAATAGAATTGTCTGCTAACCACTTGATGATTTCCACTGTTCTTGAATTTCCTGTAGGTGCCTTGTTTAGCTGCATGTTGTGATACGGAGCATTGTGTATCATAATCATGGATCTTGCAGGGATGTTAGGCAAGAGTTGCTCCAGAAACCATTTTTTAAATGTGTGGCTACTCATGGAGTAATGATAATCCCCTTTGTTGCCAACCTTGGATTTGAACATTAGCAGTGCACCAGGAAAAAAAGCCTTTAGAGCTTCCTGAATGAACAATATTGAACCTCCCTTCTCTCCCGGATTTTGTGCGAGGCCCAATTGTTCCTTCCTTGTTTGTCCAACACTGTTCAACGCTGGCATTTTGATTTATCCAGGTCTCATCGAGGTAAACTTCTGGCCTAGGGTTTTCACTGTACTTGTTCATCTTGATTTCCCTTAGGAATTTACTTTTGGCAGCTATGATGCCCGTTCTTTCCATTAATATAGCTCGGTTGCTACAACGTATTTTGTACCTAAATCCCATACTCTTCAGCAGTTTCCACAGGCTTGTTCATCCTCCTTTAAAGTTGATTGGCGGTTCCTTGGCTCTTTGTAACAGTGAATCCAGTATTGGCAGCTCTCCTCTTTCATAATAGGCAAGGATTTCTGTTGGCAATGCTTCCTTGTCAAAGTTGTCAATTGCTCCAAGTATGGGTGAAAGTCGGTGCTGGTAAACTGGTGAATGAAAGTCTCCTTCAATCTTCCTGCCTTGAGCTCTGATTTTGTTAATTAATGGCTGTGAAATTTTCGTTGGCTCAGAGGTTTTCTCCACCACCACATCAACTGGCTCAGTTTTCTCTTTATGAAAGTACTTGAATACATTCAAGACAATACTCCGGGCTTGACTGAAAAGTCAGGGAGAACCAGCAGGTCTGCCAGGGGTATGGGTAGGAGATGCAATCTTCCCCCTTTAGAAGATAGGAGGGAACTAAACTGACGTTTGAATGACAGCGCATTGACAGTTCAAACCATGAGTGAGAAGACACCAGTGTTGCCAATGTACCTACCTTCCCGCTAGATCTAAAAGTATTTACTTGAACAAGGGAATGGAGCTGTTGAAGACAGGCTCCAGTCTTGATTTTTTTTTCTTACTTGTTCATGTAGAAAGGTAGATGGCTTTGTAGGCCATTTCTAATAATTGATAATGATAGATACATATTTACTTGATCTAGCAGCAATATTTAACACTAGATTAGCGGGCTAGCGGTTTATTTATATGTACCGCCCAGCGGGGTGTTTTTAGCCAAAATAGGGCTGTTTACGTGATCATTTTCATGCCTAAATAAGACCCAGAGTGTAAAACAAGTATCTATCCCTGAAAGGGCATAAACAGAGCTTTCCAATGACACCATAACGATCCTTTTATGATGGCTAGTTTTCTTGCAACATCCTCGCAACGCGAGTGCAAAAAGCATGTAATTCGGCACTTTCCCCATACAATTCCGTATATAGCGAGTGAGAGAGGGAGGGAGGAGGTGGGATTCGTGTCAGTAGGTTCGCCGCGGTGGTCTGGAGCAGTCATACGCTCGCTTCTCTCCTGCCACCACTTGTCTCTCTCTCTCAGCAACATTACGTGCTGAAATTGCCATACGACCAATGTCGAGCGCCGCCAGATAGTCCAGATTTATTATACTCGACTTATGTTGCGCGCTGCTAGTTATGGGTTAAAATCTAGCAATAAGAATTTTTGCTATACTTCGAATCTTTTAGCTCATTTGATCAATATTGAAGTAATGTTCTAGCAATATTAAGTATGCATTCACTATTTTGTATTCTTCTAGTTACTTCTGCAAACTGATTAAATAATATTTTGGTGCTGATTTGGTAACCCTGTTGGACACCGCTACGTCACACAGTCATGCCAGCCGATTGACAACGGTTGGGGAAGTGGGCAGGGCTTCCAGATATATCCCGACTGAACAGACTTTTGGCACGCCTGAACAGCTTCCAAGAAAGCCACCCGGATATCACCGAGAGTCTCCACAGAATTTTGTAGCATAAGCCGCCGGGTGAAAGAGAGGGTCTTGGTTGCCTGGGAATGATTTACCGCCTCAGTCGTGAGCACTAGCGACTCAGCCAACTGACGACTGACGAGGAACTGAGGCAACAGGCGCCAAGCTTTCTGCGTAAGTTTAAAGTCCTTATCTATCTGAGTATGTGTAGGGCTCGAAAAAGGGTCCGCCATTTCACAAAACGAAAGTTTAGGGGCTCTCAAAATGTCTAATACGGTTTTGGAAACACCCCACGCATTTGCCACTGCTAAAGAGAACCAATAATTATTTTCCTGAGGAATCTGGTGGGTAGACTTACTTGTAATGGTACTGGCAAAGATCTGAGCCTCCGACTCCCAGTCATGCCACGGACCCGAGCCGGCCGTCCCAATTTGTAGGACCGGATTACCTGACTGGTCACAAATTCTGGCGTTAAGCTGAACATAGATTTCATATAATTGAACCCATCAAGTTTGATGAGTTATCTGCTCAACAGGTGGCGTTGTGTGTGTGTAAGTGTGAGAGTCCGAGTGTAGGGGGTGAGACAGTGAAGCACGGGAACGAGGTGGCTTCAGAGATGGGGTCGTTTCTGGCCATGAGTGAGCACCGTGCCTCATGTGAAGGCAAGATGGCAGGTGCTCGTTGTACTCTACGTGCTTCACATGTCTCACTCCCTAGACTGGAACAAGACCTCACGGGCTTCACTGTTCATTGTAAAGCGGTGAATGTTAAGGCTCTCAGCCTATGCCCGAGAGGAAGTAAGTTGGAATATAGGAAAAAAAAAAAAAAAAAAAAACAGTCGTAATACAGGTGTATAGACGACGCCGGTGGCAAGGCAGGTGATGTAGCATACACAAAATAGTCCGGCGTATAGACATTGGGAATTGTTTTCACCACCACGTCTAAAACCTCACCTGATAAGTTCTTTGCTCGTAACTTATTTGACTCACTAAATTCGACACACCAGTGTTCAGGGATAGGAGTCTCACCCGACACCGTCGGTTGAGCGGCCTGCGGGTTTAAGGGAGCAAGAGGAGTCTGGACCATACAGCAAGGGCATAGGACCTTTTTTAACTGGAGTTTTGTCAAGTGAAGGAGGAATTATTTCGGCCAACAATCTTATGTTAGAGGTAAGTAGGGCAAGCGTAACATTATTAGGACAAGTAGTGACAATGGAGGGAGTAGTTACATGTTTCGGGATAACTTGCAGTGAACCTGAAGGCCTTGCGACCGGCGGTGGAGCAGGGGAGACTGGCACAGACTTGTCCCCATTCAATCTACTCAATATAACCCATAAAAACTTGGAAATTCTCCTTCGTCACAAATTCCCTATTTTGGTCCGTCGACATAGACTGAGTGTCCACGTCGGAATGCCTCCCGGAAGCCACCTGTTGCCCTGATTCCAGATGCTCAGACTCGTCATCCTTTTCTGATTGAAACTCCATTACTTCCGGCAACCGGGCTGAGGGGAGTTGAACCTCCTCAGACCGGACAGCTGGGTCAAGAACATCGTGTTCGAATTGTGACCAGTCTAAATCAGGTATGGGCGATGACGTAATAGGGGCTCCACTCGGCTCACTAGGATGACCCCTATATTCTGTGGCGAGCACCTGGACAGGCACACGTCGCTGAGGAGTGTGGCGGCAGAGAACAGTGTCGGGTCTTGATCGCACCGACGGTGAAACATGACCTACAACAGGATGGCTGATTATCCCACTGGGTAGTTCCCTGGGCGGAGTCACTATACTCATACGGACCGTCCCCGACTGGCCGGATTGGACTTTCGGCCCAGCCAAGGACAGCCTCGCAGGTTCTGGTGCTGGCGAACGAGAGTTGCTGGACTTAGTCCCCGCAGCCGCCTTACGGGAATGTGACCGGGAAGCACAGGAGTCTGAACGTGTCATGTCCTCCGGCGTACCTGTCCGCTTCTTAATGGCCATCTGCTTGATGGACGGAGATAAGTGGGACCTTCAGAGTGGCAACCTCGAACGTGAGCGTCGACGTGACTGCGGTGGGCTTGACGAATCGGGCGTTGTCCGCTTCGCCGAGCGGCGGGGGGGGGGGGGGGCTACATTGTGTGGCTTCTTCGTCTGTAGAGTCATTAGAACTAATCACTGGTTTTGACACTGTGACGCTCACCGCTTCCCCCAGAACCGCATGGCTTACTCGCTAGGACTCGCCAGGGCAGAGAATATAGCTACAGTCTACCTATCATTGTGTACTTTCCTTCTCGAGAAAGCTGGTGTTGCAGACAGTTCAGAACTGTTCTTTATTTTCGTCTGTCACAATCCTTTCTATTTTATTTAGTCAATTGAAAGTATTGTGTTAAGTAGTTGAATGATGGGAAGGCGAGCGGGAGAGGGAGAGAGAGAGAGAGAGAGACAAGATGGTGTGACTTGGTAGTGATTGCAGCGCGTGGCTGGCCCCCTTACATAGGCCTCGCGGGATTCGTTGCCTCCTGCCTAACACTGCCTACTACGTGGCTGCTTACTGGGCGACTGTCGCGCACCCTCGTGCCATTCTTGCGAACTGGGACTCCAGCCAGGAGGTCCATGGGAATATCCTTGTCAGATCCTTCCCAGACAGCATACTCTAAGCATCTCCCTTGAACTGTCCCACACTCTTGTCTTAGAATCTTTCTCTCCTACTGCCTCTATCATTTCCACTACTTCCTCACCTTTTATTAATATCAATTCCCCTCTGCTTCTCTGCATCCACACCTTGAATTGGTGGCCAGACTGTATTGTATGCTGGATCTCACATTTCTTATGTGTCTTTTTGGGAGATTGTATTGCTCAGACTGTCTCCATCAATCACTAATGTTTATACAGGGTTAAATAATGCTAGACTAGGGATCAGGTACCTTGCTGTTGGTGTTTTCAATGTGTGTAGGCTACTTTTGAGCTACACGACACTACGGATTCTGTGGGTTACCTGGGTGGATCTTTTGTCTGTGTACCTTGGAGTTTAGACTGTGTAGTGCATGAGGGCTGCTTGCCTAATCCACCCAACACTGTTCTAACTCTATTTGCTTTTACTTTTGAGGGTCGCCAGGAGGATACTCGATACTTGTGATCGAGAATCCTCAAGAGAGCACCCCTTCATATTAACGTAATCAGGCCGCACAGACCCAAGGTTCACACTTGGCTAGGAGCTGCCTTGCTCCACCAGAATTCTGTACCTTTGCACATCCCAGCTAGACTTTATTAACCCGGGTAGACATTAGCTGGATTAGATCATATACTCTTTTATGCATACCCATTATTTTTACACAAGCATTTTGAGGTCTAGGTTGCTGTAGAGAGACACAACCAGCATAGACCGGTTTTGTTAATAGGAGTACTACTTTTTCGTGGCGAGCATTATTACAGTTGCACCGCTTATAATATTCTTGTGTCCAATAACATTATATGTCCAGCCTTTTTGTGTATTTAGCCTACACGTGCATTGTCCTGCCTCCTGCTATTTTGTGGTTCCATTTCCGATACGTTCTTCTTAGTAGCATCCGACATTATTCAGAAGATTCCTTGTTCGGTGCTTGAGGACTTTACAACACTTTCTTTCATAAAGGAGTGACAGATATTATTGATTAACCCTTTCACACATTTATGACGCAGAGGTTGCCAGATTAGCAATAAGAAATAGAGTTCTCTTACTCTTATAATTACCTCTTCAAAATTAGTTTCCTGCCCACAGCTAACTCAAAGACAACTGCAGAGGTTGAAGTAACTAAACTAGAGGTTTCTAAATACCTCTGATGGTAACAAAGGCTTTAAAGTATCCCCAATAGGCTCAAAAGTGCGTCATATGTCAGAGAGGGTTAAAGTAACGTTAAGTAAACCTTCTTGTTTGCATTAGATCACTCTTGTGATTTAATTAAGTTAACTATCTTTTCCTTGTGTACCATAACTAAGCAACCATATGTTATAGGTAATAGGCTGTTTCAGAGAACATCAGCCTATAGTAGAAGCACATAGATACTGAGAGTTAAGATACCCCGCTATCGCAGATATAACTCAGGATGGTATATGAGGAGGTCCGTGCCAGAGGGGCCAACTCACCACATTTTCAAAAACAGCGCTCTAGCTGGTTCCCGCTCCGTGAAATTCTTGGGAATCATCTGGCAAAAAAAAACATCCGACTTTCGTCCTTATAGCAACTGCACATAGGGTTGAGCGACCCTTGTTTATGCCGTTTGGCAGACCATTTATGGGTGTGAATCAGGGTAGACAGAGGGGCCAACTCGCCAACGCGCTCAGCCAATTAGAGCGCGGCTACGACGTGGGGAATTAAATGGCCGCCCGCCCGACCACTCCCAGGTGCTGTACGAGACGTGCTTCAGTAGTCACGCTCAAACCGAGTTAGAGTCAACACACGAGTGACTACCTCCGCTACTTTAAACATCAATAACTCAAAACTCTACTCGTGGCGAGTTGGCCCCTCTGGCACGGACCTCCTCATATGTGTTCTTTGTTCGACGGGATTATATATCAGGGGTTGGATCTAGCGTTTCCGTTGTTGCATTTATGCCAGTCTAGTCCAATGTATAAGAGCCACTGATTTATACGAGACCCGATCGTAACAACACTACTTTAGATTGTCTGTTCTTAGTTGTTCCTGTGCCAGAACGAGAAGATGTAGACCTAGGATTAGGGCTAGCGAAAGTGGGCTTACCTAGCAAGTCCCAAAGTGGCTTATCATCACACTGCAGAACTTTATGAGCCACATCTTTGCAATAATCAGAAACACAAAGTTTGATGGCAGCTAATACAGTACGACACCCTTCCTCTTTGTGGTTAATGAAATCATTCCTAAAACGCACACACAACGAGCACCGCTTAGTGAGCCACTGTCCCCGTGATCTGTCTAAACACAGAACACATTTAACACATAGCCTATGTTCAGTCACTGGAAGGTTGGCGCACGAATCAGTCGAACAGAATGCAATATGTTCCATGATGAGCCCCACCCCGCCGGGGATCGGTAACTAGGTCCGGAGAGTCACGCCGAGGAGACATAGATCTGGAAAAGAAATGTCCAAGAATCAATGTTCATAAGGGCAACCTGAGACATACAACCTAAATGTTACCGTTAATACAAAAGAAAAGTAGATGAGGCGATCAGCACCACTTTAAGTTTCTTGTGTATCCTTATGGAAAAGCGGCATGCAGTTTTCTCATGAAGGTTGTGAGACTTCTTACCCATGATAGTGACCATAATTGACCAATACATTAGAACTGACTAGAAAGCGCTTTCTAGTAAATGACCCTCTCGCCGTGATAGGAGAGTGGTTAGTGACCCTCTCGCCGTGATGGAAGAGTACAGTGGTCTTCTCGCCGCGATGGGAGAATAATAGTAGTATAGGTGAGTCGTTCCGGTTGAGCCGAAACATCCCCTGGAAGCCTTCCTCTTCCGCCGGGAGTTCATTCTAGTTCAAGACAACGAACTGGTTTATTGGATTCGGCGCAACACTAGAACGCCACCAGTGAGGCGCCCGGCGAGGAAGAAACGCATTCACGAGACAATTCCCTACCGCATCCTGATCCAAAACATTAGATTCTAGCTATCAAGTCTTCAACATTGATAGAAGAACACTTAACATAATCGTCAGGACCAGCCAAACACCCTCAAAAACTAGTACTATCTCATTGTCTAGTAGAAGAGGGTAACATAGTTTATGGCATACGTAAAATGTAATAATAAATCTTAAAATTATATGACCTAGCCACAAACAAACCCTACTTAGGCTGGCCACGAGGCCTAGGGCAAGCAGAAGAACGACAAATTCTACGAATTACTCTTACCTCTAGGAAGATCCAGCACTCTTCAACCATCTTGACGACAGGAACGTATGGACGACGACGCAGAAAACCAGAAGCAAACCCTTTACTAAGTAAAGCAGTTCTATACTAAAGGTTCTGCCGAAGAATAATAAAATGCTTAACCCACCAAAACGGTGGCCAAAAAGCGCTGCCCTTCAATAAATAAAAGCCTCTAACGGTCTTACTTATACTAGTTAAGGCTAATAAACTAGAGGGAAAATAAAACACCAAAATGGTGTCCCTGCCTTATCACGACCAAGGGACGCCACCACACAAAGCACCCTAAAACACAACTCCTGGGGCTCACGTTAATCAGAATGCCCGATCTAACTAATCTAACCCTACCCTAGCACATCTGAGATTAGTACAAATGAGCAAAAGACTCACTATCCGGACGGAAGAGTGACGAATGAAAACAGGTTGGAACCACACTTCCGCTCGGCGTGACCCTCCGGAGCAGAAGATAACTCGCAGCGTCTGTCTCGATGAAACCCACGCTAGGAAAAACATCTGAGCTACGGGAAACGTAAAACAGATAAAAACTCTAATATTTGTCCTTATATTATTTTTGAATTAGTTATTTCGTAGTGGCATCGGCATCATAAGAACAAGTCTAAGTAATTATGAGCATACTCTTGCGATGAATTGGTCTCTTTGCTCCGGGGTGGGTGTTTTGAACAGCTGACTTTGGATTTCAAAGAGTGCCATACTGTATAAGGCATATCGTCAATGATGGAGGGGCCACTAATAAATATTGACTATTCGTCAGTATCCTATTTATATGTATGTTTTAGTGTCGTTGGATGTGTTTGTCATAAGGCGCCACAGACCAATCCACAACCTCCCTCAGAAATATCATAATAAACCAGGGATGATATATGTAATGTCTGGCCAACCACCTATATTACCCGTGTGTGTGTACTTGGCCCACTAGGATAAACAAGAATCAGAGAACGCTACACATTTGCCATTATGCATCCCTATTAGCTTCAATTAGATGGAACTCCATTTAGTGTTTACTTATTAATATTACTATGTTAATTATATAAGTGGCCTGCTGTTGATTAGATGACGCAATATATATTATCAAAATAATTATATAGACGATCATAATTGAATGATCATTCAGTCAGATAGCTATAGTAAGGATGACTTGGATTCTGAAGATCCCTCTTCATGCAGAATTGAATCCCTAGTTGATAAAAGGAATATATGATAGTTCTATTATGATATTAAAGATCTCCAAGTCAATTGCTAAAAAATTGCTTGTGTTATGTATTTAAGATGCCGACTACCACCAAGAGTAGCGGCACAGGAAAACTATCTGCCACGGATCTGTTTTGCCGAGAGGGAAGTGTTGAGAGGATACAAGAGCCAGGTGTACAAGTTTTATTATTAAATATTAAACATGGCTGGCAAAGTGCATTTGTAGGTGTATGTGTACAGATTAAATGCATCAATAATAATTATATATATTAGGAATAAAGGTAGCAATCATGATACAAAAAACATTAATAATAATCACAAAGGATACTCAGGATATCAATATCTTACAATACGTATTATTCAGAGAAAAATTATTAAGAATACTCACAATTTGATTCGGATGTATGTGGGTGATAATCCCTAGCTGGAAGCTAGTGTAAGTGTGAGTATAGCAGAGCTGTTCCCGTAGTATTACGCAGAGGCCTGGTAACTTAGGAATTAATTAGGTGTGTAACAATGTAATTACAGGGAAGGATTTACGTTATGGATATCGTGTCTGGGTATTTAATAGGCAACTGGAATATAACTTAATTACGTCAGAGGGGACCTGAAAACCAGGCCACAGTTAGGCAAGCGTCCCATGCATATTTACTTGGCCTAACGAGTTTCCAAAAAGCTTGTGAGCATTCGAGGTCCTAGAGGCTGGGAGCAGTCTAGGTTGTTCTGTTCGGGATTTAGCTGTTTTATACAGGAAGCCAGGCCAGAGGGCAACTGGAGAAGCTTGGGAGCATTTAGCTCTCAGGGAGGGAAGAGATCATTTTCCCCTACCTGGCCTGAATACCTATTCACTTCTCAGGTGCTCTCTGCTACAGGTATTTTACATGGAAAAAGGGCACTGTGGTACGTTGGTCTCAGGTGTGCTGTAGGCCGGTGTGGTTCTGGCGAGGGGGGTAGGGGGGATAGCAGTGGAAGGGCCCTCCGGATATGCCAAAGGATGCCCCCTGTTGACCAATCAGGTGGCGTCCCAGGTGATGCTGGCCGCTCGCTGGGGTTGGTGGAGGTGAGGTTCCGGTCGGCCAATAAGCGTCGCCTCTTGGGAGTGGGGGGGATTGAGGGAGTCTGTTATGATTTGTGCAGGCGGGACCATGTGAGCTGTAGCCACGTTTTATGTGTACCTGGTGTTGAAGGGGAGACTTAGGTATGTCTGGGAAGGAGGACTTAGGTATTTGTGCCGCACACTTTCTTGGGGCGTAAAAGACACAGGCCGCACGTATTCTTGGAGCGTCGGAAGCATCGGGTATTTGTCGCGCACATTTTCTTTGGGAGTTGGGAATACATGCCACACGTTTGTTTGAGGCTCGGTAGTACATTATTTTGGGATTTTGGTATACCAGTATTATTCAGCACATACTTTTATATATTTCAGTGTATTATGTTACCCAGAGTTAATATGAGCTATGAGTCAATGGCAAATCATGACAAATTACATCTACTTTAATGTTTCTCTATGAACCCTTGACTTGAGGGTTACAGAACTCCATGTTATCTGCATATAAATCTTTCTCCCATCCACATTAAACCGTGAAGAGCATATGCTCTATGTAACGCCTCGATAACCAACCAATCAACCAACAATCACATGTGCATTTTTTATCATATTTGTTATTCCTGTCAACAACAACAACAACAACAACAACAGGAGATGGCCCGCGGCCCAGCACTCCATCCTGAGCTATACACCACATTAGTATTACAGGTAGCGCCAATGAACTTGACAATAATCTTGACCCCTTAACTTCTTATAACTCTAAATAAATGAAAACAACCGGGCTGACGTTTCTATCAATTGGGAATAGTCCACCAGGAAATAGGTTTGGACATTTACAGCCAGTTTACTCAAGGCCTCTTTGAGTTACAGAGGTCAGGATCAAGATTATTGTCTAGTTCGTTGGCGCTACCTATAGTATAATGCTTGTAATAATCGTTTATATTGTGTCCATATATTCCAGGCACCAACAACAGCCCCCCACCACTGCTGCCAGAGCTATACGCCAGCCTTTACAACACTTCGTTCTCCTGGCAGAAACCACAGATGGCATTAACCCCTTCTGTACCGGCAACATTTTTTTTTTTAAATTCTAGCTATATTAAGACGATTTTGTGCTTAAGAAAGATCCATGGTAGTATAATGGGTTAATTAAGATAGTTCGAAGCCTGGTCATTACTGGAGGCCCTTCCTAAACTGAAACAAATCGTCTAGTAGTATCTAACACACAATGGAAAGGCCAGAACTGGTAGTGAATGGGTTATCGTACAGGTGAGGATAACGACTTTAGTATCCATAATTATGTCCTCACATAATACACCTTAACGTGAGAGTTCACTGTACATCACAAAATAAGAATCAGGGTATGGTGGCTAATGACACCGTGCGAGAGGAAGGAGAAGGGGCACGAACGGTCCTAATATTGACAAATAAATGGGATGAAAGGTCTTGAAATCGCCAGACTAATGGAACGAATGAATGGAATCTCAAAACTGATGGGGGAAAGGGGAGTCCAGATAAAGCAACTAGGCCTACCTCCTAAATAGCATGGCGATCATGACAATCCTGCTTTCTGTTATTGTTACTGAACATTATATTGATGATTATGGTTGTGATATAATTGGTAATATGTGTAATTGTGTCTGATGATAATAAGATACTGATATCGCTGATACAGGTAGAAAGGGTGATAATTATTATAATGCCATAATTGGTGGTAGGAGTTATATTAATAATATTACAATACCACACAAATGGCCAACATCTGGTCATTCACTGGATATATGTGATTTTAATTCATTAAACAAACATGAAGGAAGTCCGTTCTTTATGGAAATCAAGCACTTGAATATCGAGAAGACTGGATCCGCACATTCAAGACCGAGAAAATGAAATTAACTTTTGAAAAGAGTAATCATGGAAATAGCAGTGAAGGAGGCTGGGAGTGGAGGCGGAGAGGCACAGATTGGAAGCAGAAAATACATTGATAACAAAAAGCTGTTGATCATTATTGTCTGAACTATAAATATTAAAGCCTGTATCAAATTGCAATGGACAAAATTAAACCCAATTCATCTGTTCCCGAAAAAGGAAATGTAGAGATAAATTACTTTTTTTGTTTAATATTTCTAAGTCCACCAGCTTCACCATTGGATAATGCATCAAAACGTAATTGTACTGTGTACAAAACTTTAGTAAATCAACTATTGTAAAGATTTTATTGCTTAACACTTACGGTGCGGTCATATTTCTTCTATATTAGGGCTCATTCAGGCACTCCTGAATGATTGAGCAAGTGTCTGAATAAAATTAAATTTAAATAGCCAACAACTAGAAGAAAATAGCTTCAAAATGACACCAGAGTGAGTTTCGTAGTGCACAGGGGTGATCCGCACAGCGCTACCATAGACATCATCAAATATTCGCTGAGCAAATGTTAATGTCGCGCAACATTTGACTTTGGCAGCGCTTCATATGTCTAGCGAGACTTTTCTAAATATCCCTCAGTGCCGCGGCACTTATATATTTATTTGATAGTGACAGATAACCTGAATGTAAGGGCGATAGTAGGGTTGGGTGGTAGGTGATAACGACCGTGTTTAATGGAAGAACAATAATGGTTTGGTGGTTTGACAGGTAGGCTATGTCACGGTAGCCTTGTCCATTTCCTAGTCATTCAGGTGTGACTTTAACACCTTAAGAGCGGCCTATGCAGTTTATTTATATGTACCGCCCAGCGGGGTGTTTTTAGCCAAAATAGGGCTGTTTACGTGATCATTTTCATGCCTAAATAAGACCCAGAACGTAAAACAAGTATCTATCCCTGAAAGGGCATAAACAGAGCTTTCGAATGACACCATAACGATCCTTTTATGATGGCTAGTTTTCTTGCAATAACCGTGCAACGTGAGTGCAAAAAGCATGTAATTAGGCACTTTCCCCATACAATTCCTTATATAGCGAGTGAGAGAGGTAGGAGGGAGGTGAGATTCGTGTCAGTAGGTTCGCCGCGGTGGTCTGGAGCAGTCATACGCTCGCTACTCTCCTGCCACCACTTGTCTCTCTCTCTCAGCAACATTACGTGCTGAAATTGCCACTCGAGTTATGTCGAGCGCCGCCACATAGTCCAGCTTTATTTAACTCGACTTATGTGGTGAGCCGCTAATTAAGGGTTAACCTCATGACTAAGGGACAAGTGGCTAAATTCTCCACTTTTAGTTATGCACTATATTGACGAAAATTAGGGGATGGTGTGACACAAGCTCTGGCAAAATATCAAACTGATCCAACTGTTTGGTAATAAGTTATTCCCGAAAAATGAAGCAACACGGCCTCTGAGACCCATAGTAGGTTCATGAAAACATTGGAGTAATAAATTGAAGTTTGGTTTAACCCCTAACTAGCGGCGCGCAACATAAGTCGAGTATAATAAATCTGGACTATCTGGCGGCGCTCGACATAGGTCGTGTGGCAATTTCAGCACGTCATGTTGCTGAGAGAGAGAGACAAGTGGTGGCAGGAGAGTAGCGAGCGTATGACTGCTCCAGACCACTGCGGCGAACCTACTGACACGAATCCCACCTCCTCCCTCCCTCTCTCACTCGCTACATACTGAATTGTATGGGGAAAGTACCGAATTACATGCTTTTTGCACTCGCGTTGCGCGGTTGTTGCAAGAAAACTAGCCATCATAAAAGGATCGTTATGGTGTCATTGGAAAGCTCTGTTTATGCCCTTTCAGGGAGAGATACTTGTTTTACGCTCTGGGTCTTATTTAGGCATGAAAATGATTACATAAACAGCCCTATTTTGGCTAAAAACACCCCTCTGGGCGGTACATATAAATAAACCGCTAGCCCGCTAATCTAGTGTTAATCTTCTTAAAAGAGGCCTTAATATTTAATTGACATCCATTAATTTACCTATTTATCAATCAATGGAATAAAATTGCTACAGCTTTCTATGAATAACCAGATTGACTATGAGATGAAACATGGTTGCTTTTTATTTCACTGACAAATTATTGTACAGTATTCTAAAAAAAATATATATATACTTATATGCACTTTCGCATGTCTAATAATACATTTATGAAAAGCTAGAACAGGTAAACACACTCTAACATCTTTTGTATTTAACTCTTAACCATCGGCGCGCAACATATGTCGAGTTAAAGAAAACATGCCCATATGCGGGCCTCGACAGATGTCGAGTGCAAATTTGAGCACGTAATGTGCTCTGAGAGAGAGCTGAGCAGTGCGAGGAGCATAGATTCCCTCCTGACCGCTCGCCACCACCGCCGTGGGTCGACTGAAATTTATTACACCCTCCTCCACCCTCTCTCACTCGCTACACAGGGAATTATGTAAGGAAATTACCTGATTTTTACGGTTTTTGCACTCGTGTTGCACCATCGTTGCAAGAGAACCAGTGGTCGTAGAAGAATGGTTCGGGTGTCATTGGAAAGCTCTGTTTACGCCCTTTTAGGGATAGATACTTGTATTATGCTCTGGGTCTTGTTACGACCGGGGCTACGAATAAAACAAGGGCACTTAATGATTGGACTAGTAATAGGGCACTATGCAACAACGGTACGCTAGATCCAAACCCTCGAACTTATATGCCGGCGAACAAAAACACCTATACCCTCCAAAGTTAATCTGCGATAACGGGGTATCCTTAACTGGGCATAAATGTACTCTACTTCAGGCTAACCCACACTGGTATAGCCTGATAACAAACAAGATGCAAGTTACGTTAAAATGTATAAAAGGGAAGCTATGGGAAGCTAATTAAATCACTGCAAGATTTAATACAATTAAAAAGATGCTTCAATACAGTTACTCTAAACAACAATAAACTCTTCACTCCTATCTGAAAGAAAGTGAAGTATAGTCCTACAGCATAGACCTGGAAACTTCTGAAGAAAGTCTGATGCTCATAAGATGCTCGTATCTTAAATTATATAAAGGCAGGAGGCAGGACACCATACGTGTAGACTGAATACACTAAAAGATAGGACATATAATGTTAACTGACACGAGAATATTATAAATGCGCAACGGCAGTAATGCTCGACACTAAAAGAAATACTTCCTCATCAACGAAACAGTCTGCTATGGTTGTGCAACTCAACAACAACCTAGAATCATAAATGCTGTGAATAATAATGCGTACATATCAAAGAGCTTATATTAAATACTAATAAGTGTCTACTCAATTAATAATGTCTAGCTGGAATACTCTAGGTAAGGAACTGTGGTTGAGCAAGACAGGCTCATAGCCTAGTGATGTCCTTAAGACTGCATCCTTTACGTTACATTAATTGACTGGGGTGCTCTCTTGATAGATCCAGATCACAAGTATCTGGTTCTATCCTGGCGACCCTCAAAAGATAAGCAAAGAGGCAGCAAAGTGTGGAACTGGAACAGGCCAACGCCCTCAGTCAACACAATGCTGCACTCGTAAAGAACGCAAGCGAAAAGACAATACAGGCTACCACAGTACCGGTCGAAGTCGTGTAGGTATAAGCAAACCATACACACATCGGTGATGACGACTACAGTTACCTTATCCCAGTCTACCATTAAATCAAAGAGCAGACCACTAAATCAATAATGGAGCCACACACCGAGTGCTTAACCTCTACTAACTAAGAAACCTCAAACCTATTCTAAGTACATGTAAATATCTCAGAGGACTTCGCATGCAATACAATGGGCCGGCTATGGAAACCGTATGCAGAACCCAAGGGGATAAGTAATTGAATAAAGGCGAGGAGCAATGGAAAAGTAGAAGGTCAGAGAGAGAGACAGTGGTAAAGGGGGTGATCGAGAGAGAGTATGCAAAGGGATGTTAGAAGCATGCACGCCAAGCCTGTCCTGAGGAGGGTAGCTCCTCGGGACCCTCAGGATCCCACAAAGGGATGGTGGTCGGCCAATCACAGGCCGATACGTCACAAGGCAGCAGGCCTCCATGACGCGCCAAGAACCACCAGCCAATCAGAGGCGAGACAAAGCCCGCGGGAAAAACTCCTCCGGGAGGGAGGAGGGAGGAGGGAAGCAACACTCACTACCCCCACGCTGCCCGCTCGCTCTCTCTCTCTCAACTTTACTACAATGCATCTTATATTCTACTCATGATATAAAATACTTCCCGTTGTCACAGACGAAAATAAAGACCACCACTGGACTGTCTGTAACAATGCAAGTACTATGAAAGAAAGAACAACATTCTCTGATAACTGTAGCCCATTTCACTGCCCTGGCGAGCGCTAGCGGCTAACGGGAGGCGATTCTGCCAACGCTGGTATTCGTCACAGTCTTGTTTATGCATGAAAAAGAGCACGGAAACAACCCCATTTAGGGTAAAACCCCCCGCATGGCGGGTAATAGATGTTACCGACCCACCCGCTCGTAATGTGTTAATTAATTAATTATATTATAACACATTAATCTTTACCTCTCCATATGTATTATTATGTTCTCTCCACCAACCAACTCTACTCCTAATATCGATTAATGAAATTAACAGACACATGTGGCAGTCCGGGGATTCGAACCCAGGATGCTCACATCAAAAATCAATACACTATGCACTGCACCACGAAGACAGTTAAAGAATACTGCAAAAGCCTACGATTTATTATGCAATTTCGAATCCTGCATACCAATCTTAGCATGTACAATATCCCAACTGCACTATCGTAGGCTATGCATAGGTGAAAGGAAATAGTAATTAATGGGGCACTTAACCCTAGGGAAGACCTCTCCATAAAATACTACTGAACCCACCCGAATTAATTATTATGTTCTCTCCACCAACCAACTCTACTCCTAAAATCGATTAATGAAATTAACAGACACATGTGGCAGTCCGGGGATTCGAACCCAGGATGCTCACACCGAAAATCAACACACTATGCACTGCACCACGAAGACAGTAAAAGAATACTGCACAAGCCTACGATTTATTATGCAGTTTCGAATCCTGCATACCAATCTTAGCATGTACAATATCCCAACTGCACTATCGGAGGCTATGCATATAACTCTCTTTCTCTCTTACCCTGCGTGTTTCCACCCTATACTCGACTCTGCATTAAGGCTTTCTCTCTCTCTCTCTCAGCCTGCGTGTTTCCACCCTATACTCTCTACATTAAGACTTCTTCCCCTTTAATTATTCTCCCTGCCACTCTCGTATCTCTTCCTCTTCACTCTTGGCCTTTTCTGCTCGCATTCCCTTTACACATTTCTACAACCTTGAATATTTGTACCTACGTTAGAGATGGATGGTTATAACTCCTTCTATACCGGCGACGTTTTTTGCATATTACTCTAACTATATTTAGAGGGTGTTGTGCAGTTTACGGATCTGTGGTAGTAAAAAAGGGTTAAATGAGATGAGATAATTGCGGAAGGCCCTTTTTAAATGTAATAAAATCGTGTAATAGCCAGAGTAAAGTTAAAATGTCGGCAGTGGTACACAAAGGGTTATATATAGGTCATAATGATAGTGTTCTTGTTATTATAGTGGTCAAACAGATACTATAATCCATTTAGATCGATGCTCTCTAATTGTTTGTTTGTCTGTTTGTGTTTCTAGTAGCGAAATTTCTTCAGTATTTTCAATAAGTGCCATAACAAAATAAGCACGGTTGACCCATTTCTAAAGACTCCAACCCCTATTAAATGAACTTCACATTAATTAAATTTGGGAAGTCTCTCTCTCTCTCTCTACTGCTCAGGCAGTAAACTTTGCGTATACATCTTTAAAAGGTCTTATGTGTTTGGAGGACGATTTTCATATCATGGTCCACAGCTTAAATACCAGAGGAGCCCAGGAGTTGCTAAGACTCCCATATTGCAGAACATCACATGCACAACGTTGTCTTAGCTATAGGGGATCTAAATTATGGAACACCCTAAACGAACCATTCAGACATTCTGTTTCTATATTTGTGTTCAAAAAGTCTATTAAGAAACACCCTTTAGATCAATACTAAATAGCGATGATTTTATGTAAACCAGTCAATTTAATTTCTCCATTAATAGTGTTCATGTAACTACTGTTATACCTATTCATAAAGACTACTGAAAATAATTAACAAATTTGATTCTTGCTGATTCCATGATAAAGCAGGTAATATACTGTAATGTTATGTGTATATATAATGTGTATATTATATTTTTAATAACCGTGTAAACTACCATTAAATATTTACTTACGTCTATAAGGCTAGCTACATAGAACTTTTGCTTAGCTAGCTATATATGCCAAACATTCAAATATATGTATTATTATTTTGTATTATTGTATATTATGTACTGTACGTACACAATTGGCAATGCAAATCAATCGATCAATCAATAAAAAAACTCTCTCACTCTCTCTCTCTCTCTCTCTCTCTGGCACGCTATGACCACAATAGCGGGGTCCACCGTGTATTGATGTGGGTGTGTGGTATGTTCCGAAAATATTCATTCATTGAGAGGGCTTGACGGGGGAATGCTTATGAGGTAGTCGTGTGCACGTGTCTGTGTAAGAGAAAGGAAGAGAGTTTGGGTTTTACTTTATAGGTTTATTATGTACGTACCAAAATAAAACATCACAAAAACACTCAAAAGGTCGAGGTACTCTGCCACTTGATAACTTATTCAACATACACCACGACTTCGCATTTCACAACAATATTTCCTTTGCAAATTGAAAGAGGAATGCACACGATCATGAACTGAAAGGTATATTCAGCTATGTACTATCGATATGGTATATTTATCTACAATAAATATTTATGCCTGTAAGTGAAAATATGATTATGTTCAAGTATAGACCTTGCAAACAAAAATCACAATTATCATCTGAATTGAACAAAATAACAACATGTCATTGATTAGACACATACACAGAAACCTAGCCTTATAGCTACGTGAATAACATATTAACATATATTAAACGAGAGACAACTCAAGAGCAAATTATGAAAATTTAATCACGCTGAATGACCATCAATAACATGAAAGTCCGTTGTACTAAAAGTGAGCCAATTGTGTTTCTGTGCAGCCAGGTAGTCATTTTTGTATATATTCTCTATCGACCTTTCCATGACTTTAATTATTGGTGAATTATATGCATGTACACTCGACCAAAAAACAATCTTTAAACTAACACTCTAAACATTCTGGAAGTGGGTCTAAATCTTATGATAATACCTCACAGACGTATGTTTCACCCAATTTATTCCGTTCACACTAGATTATTTACAGCTCACCAGTGTAAAGATTGTGTTTTGGTCGAGGGTACATATATATGCCTACATAAGTTATGTTCCTCGTCGTGATTTTATATATGACAATATAATAGTATGAATGAACTGCGAGTGAGGTATCTTTTAATTATAAGCAGACTAGTCAGATGAGCTAACCACTGCATAAGAAACTGCACTCTTAATGCAATCATGCACAATATATATCTATGTATATGAGGAACAAAACTTATGTGGGCAACAGTTACTGTACATAGTCATTACACTAGAGTATAAACAAAAATCGTACACTTAAGAGTGACTTGCAGAATATATTGGTGTGGTTGTTTAAGACAATAATAATGCATCTAATTTCCACATTATGAAAATGCCTTTATATGATTATACTTTATAGCAAAACTTGTTTACATAAGAAGCTGTCTCCAGAATATTAACACCCAAACACTCACATAAGTATAGAATTATTGGTGTCAAAATCACTAATATTCTGAAAGAAAACAAAATAATAATTACGTCACAATATAATAATTATGAAAACAAAAATAAATAAATAGAAAAATGAACGAAATTGGAGGGTAGGCACTATATACGTACCTCGTCTTGGGGAATAAATATAGCTTTATGCCTATGAAAGACATCCAACATTTAGTATTGAGATCTGCTGGGACCCCATCAGCGTTCAGTGAAATATTTTTAGCCTTGCCCATGAAGGGTTTTGGGAAATAGGGTACATAGTTTGGTCGATATACAGTATATATATATTATTTATTATTTGTTTTAGTTTCCTCCCTAGACCTCCAGAAAGCTTAAAAAACATCCTTCTAGATAAATGTGTACATTATTCGGTAGAAAAATTGCCCAGCCTTCTCATAAATTACAAGCTTGCTATCGCTCGTTTGGAAAATATCGACACCAACATGGCACGAAAGGCCTTAATATTAACAAATAAATGGGGCGAAAATTCCTAAAATCGCCAAACTAATGGGCCGAACATAATGGGGCTAAGCACGAAGGAGAAAGGGGGCCAGGAAAAACAACCATCCCCCCTTAATGTATGTTAGTAATTTTGCACGGATAAAACAATATGCATCCAAAGTTCACTATATAGTAAAGGATAACTTCAGAGCAGTTTGGGAATACCTAATGACACCCAGTTACTAACTTGTTTTATCCGTTTGGATATTGGATGTCTGCATATTGGATGTCTGGATATTGGATATTTGGATATTGGATGTCTGGATATTGGATGTCTGGATATTGGATATTTGGATATTGGATGTCTGGATATTGGATGTCTGAATATTGGATGTCTGGATATTGGATGTCTGGATATTGGATGTCTGGATATTGGATATTTGGATATTGGATGTCTGGATATTGGATGTCTGGATATTGGATGTCTGGATATTGGATATTTGGATATTGGATGTCTGGATATTGGATGTCTGGATATTGGATATTTGGATATTGGATGTCTGGATATTGGATGTCTGAATATTGGATGTCTGGATATTGGATGTCTGGATATTGGATGTCTGGATATTGGATATTTGGATATTGGATGTCTGGATATTGGATGTCTGGATATTGGATGTCTGGATATTGGATATTTGGATATTGGATGTCTGGATATTGGATGTCTGCATATTGGATGTCTGGATATTGGATATTTGGATATTGGATGTCTGGATATTGGATGTCTGGATATTGGATATTTGGATATTGGATGTCTGGATATTGGATGTCTGAATATTGGATGTCTGGATATTGGATGTCTGGATATTGGATGTCTGGATATTGGATATTTGGATATTGGATGTCTGGATATTGGATGTCTGGATATTGGATGTCTGGATATTGGATATTTGGATATTGGATGTCTGGATATTGGATGTCTGGATATTGGATGTCTGGATATTGGATATTTGGATATTGGATGTCTGGATATTGGGTGTCTGGATATTGGATGTCTGGATATTGGATGTCTGGATATTTTCGATATTTGGATATTGGATGTCTGGATATTGAAAGAATTCCTCATGAACTAAGCTCTATTTGAACATTTGCAAGTTATTTAATTACTATTCTCCCTAGAGGCAACTCATTAATTCAATTAGGTGCGTAGCAGAGCATGTTTTGCATACTTGTGGTACTGAGACCAAACTGAGTAGAAGGATGCGTTCGGGGATGAGGTACTAATTAATTTTCGATAAAAGTTGTTCATTCGTTATCGAGATATACGAAAAAAAAAAATACATCCACATTCCACATAAATGATTACAATAATTGTGACTGTGAGCCTGCCTGCATGGCTGAAGAACAACAACTATTAATTAGTTTATGTTTATAATTATTTTTTCAGTATACAGTTTTCGCAGTAATAATCGACTTTCTTACCGGAATTTTTGGTAAGCATATTACTAATATGACATGCTTGTCATTAAGGGGGGATGGTTCACTTTTTGGCATGTATTCATTATTTGTCTAGTTTCCACCCTAGACCTCCATCAAATTTAAAAAAAACATCCATTAAATCCCCCTTCTAGATTAATTTGTAAATTTTTCGGTAGACAAATTTCCCGGCCGAAGGCTGGTTCTTCCAACATTACAGGCTCACTATCGTTCGCCAGGGGAAAAAATTGACACCTAAATAGCACGAAAGGTCTAAATATTGACGAAGAAATTGGGCGAAAGGTTTTAAAATCGACTAACTAATGGGGCAAACATCTTAACATCTGAAAACTAATGGGGATAAACATGAGGGAGAAAGTGGTCCAGAAAACCGGCCCATTCCCCCTTAAGTCATAAAACATCCCGTATGTGTAAGTAAAAAAAAACAAGCGGGTATCCTAAATACATGTACAGTATTTTATGCACAGTGACAAATACACATTGATTGTATGTACCGGTTTACTAAGAATATGTGCTCTATCATGTGCACTACAATTATACAGTGTTCTTAGGCCCAAATTTACTCAAAAACATAATTTGGATAACTTATAAAGCAATATTTTCATTGAGTACTTTTGTGGTCGCTACAAGTTCCTAAAAGTACGATATGTGATATTAAGCAATTGCTATCCTATGAGTTTTTATGGTGTCATAGGCATAACCAGGGGTCAATTCTCCAATAAGTTTTGTGAGGTGAACTTCTCCTTCTTTGGCGTAAAGCGTAAAGCCAACACCACCATCACCGCCATCAACGCCAAAGAAGGAGGAGTTCACCTCACAAAACTTATTGGAGAATTGACCCCTGGTTATGCCTATGGCACCATAAAAACTCACAAGCCTGGGAACCCCCTCCGCCCCATCATCTCCCAGATCTCCACTGCAACCTACCAGATCGCCAAGGCCCTGAACAACCTCCTCACCCCCAATACAACTTGAATTCTGCCCACAATTTCTTGGAAATACTACGAGACTCTCCCCGGATCAACGACCATACCATCGCCTCCCTCGACGTAGAAAGCCTGTTCACCAATGTGCCAGTGGACAGGACCATAAACTTTATTCTACGTCGAGTATACCACTGCCCTGACACACCCAACCTGGACATCCCAGAGAAGGCCCTGAAGACGCTGCTGGAGTTGAGCACCAAGGAGGCCCCCTTCCTCTTCCCCCGGGTCAACATGTATCAACAAATAGACGGCGTGGCAATGGGCAGCCCCCTGGGAGTTCTTTTCGCGAACTTCTTCATGGGAACTATCGAGGAAGAGCTCCTAGCTGCCCACTGGCCCGCCATCTACTGTAGATACGTTGACGACATTTTTATGCAAGTTAAGGACCTCGATGAACTCCAGGAACTCCAGCGACGCGTCATGACCTCCTCCGGAGTTAATTTCACCTATGAGAAACCGAACAACGGACAACTTCCCTTCCTCGACATGCTTGTTTCACTGAACGATCTTGGGTTCAAAACCACAGTCTACACCAAACCCACAAACACCGGACAATGCCTCAATGGTGACAGTGAATGCCCCCGCCGTTACCTCCTATCCACCATCTCGGCCTACGCTAGGAGAGCCCTCTCCCACTGCACTACCTGGGGATACACCAACCAGGAACTTGAAAGACTGTCCTAAGTTCTGGTAAATAATGGGTACTCTAACTCTGATGTCTCCAGCACCATTAACCACCACCTTGAGATATGGTACCCTCAAAATTCTCCTAACACAAACCCCTCAGACGAAATCAAGATCTTCTACCGTAACTACTGTACATGTCCTCTGACCACAAAACCGACGAGTCCGTCATGAAAGAAATAATCAACAAACATGTCGGCCCCACCAACCCTGACACCAAAATTAAATTAATCATCTACTATAAATCTCCCAAGACCTCCAACCTTGTTCTCCGTAACAGACCTGCTTCCACCAAGACTAAGAGCCCAATGAACGACGACCATGTGATATACCAGCACACTTGTAACTATGATGACTGTGGGCTTCATTCCTATATTGGCATGACTCAGACTCGTCTATCCCGTTGGCTAACTCTTCACCTTCAGGCAGGAGCCATTAAAGATCACTATCTCTCCCCCTTACCCGCAACGATTTAAATAAACACACCTCCATAATTGACAAAGAAAATTATCCCAGAAGACTCCCTATTCTTGAAGCCCTCTATATTCAAGCCTTAAACCCCAGCATAAACAACCAGACACTTGATTTACAAATATTACCGTCAGCCAAACGGCACTACCCCCCCACGGCCCCCGCCCCTCGCCCTCCTTCATCACCCCCTGCTGCCACGCAACCAGTAATGCAAGCTACTACCCGCAGGACGTCTAGCAGCCAATCAGCGATGACCTCGCCCGCCTCCCACCTCCCTTCAACATTTCTTGCTTCCACGCATCCAGGTACGCAAGTTTCTACACTCGGGATGTCTAACAGCCAATCACCGATGACTTCATCCACCCCTAGCTAACCACTCACCAGAAGCAGTGTGCGACACTCGCACCCAGGCTACCCTCAACCAATGGGAGACAGTAGCCCCGCCCTCTCCTCGCCCCCCGATCCACACTTCTGTACATATACCCGTAATTTTGAACATGTTCATCATTCTCTTGAAGATGCTAGATGTCTAGCGAAACGTCGAATCACCATGTATTTTGCTAACCTCCTCCACCTGCTGACTGAACCCTAGACAGCCCTATTGAAACGCTGAATAATAAAATATTGAACGCTGATATTGCTACTTCTTTTAACCTTGTATGCATTAAAGAAAAGAAAAAAAATATATATATACCGGTTTATATATATATATATATATATATATATATATATATATATATATATATATATATATATATACAGTATATTGTATCAATTACTGGAATTACTGATATGTGATTATAGTCTCGTCATCTTTACCGGGCAAGAAACATCTTCGTCTAACTAAACACCCGTTATATTAAACAAAAACAAAACATGTCCTAGAATCTTAAGCCAGCCTTACGAATTGTTCACGTTTTCAGAATACTATAAGACTATTTTATTTGTTTAGTTTAATTGTGTATGTTCCGAATACTAGCTATTTATTTCAGCTCAGAAAGAACTTGCGGGCATTAGAGGTTAATCGTGTTTTACCCCTTTGATTCCTAGAGATCCTTCCTAGACTGCATAAAATCATGAATATATTCATAATCTAGTATGAAATATCGCCATGGGTAGTAAGATGGTAAGAGAAGACCCCAACATAAGTATTGATGTACAGTCGGCCTAATAAGTGATGTCTCTGCACCAATTATGTTTTTATCAATACATGGTATCAGCAATATATACACATGATTTCTTCTTATTGGGTGAGATATATAACCATGTTCCTACACTTACCCACCCTATTCATCATCTGACAGACATTAATACAGCTCAGAACGAGCCAAATGTAATGACAGTTGAGCATGACTTATTTGCGCCACCGTACCAGGCTATAAATCTTACGGGGAGGTTTGTATGTTTTATGTTAATGTCCTGATATATTTATTTAATTACAGGCTTGCTATCGCTCTCCAGGAACAAATCGATACCGAAATGGCACAAAAGTCTTAATAAAGCCAAACTAATTGAGCAAACGTCTCAAAAATGTCAAAACTAAAAGGATCAAAACATGAGGCAGAAGGGGTTTAGGAGAATAACAAACCTGCCGTTAAATCGACCGACACTTTGAATTAATGAAGGGCCAGGCACCGAGTATAGTGTCTGTGACTGGCTTCAGATTTTTGTAATTAATATTTATTTGCTAAACCAGCTTAACATAGCGTACCTAAATCTTGTTAATGATTTAGCCGACCCTTTTGTGTTTAACCCCTTGTCCCCCTCACCACCATTACGTAATTTTGATCCTATTCTGGTTACCATTAGATGACTTTCATTAGTTTATAATCTACCTATAAGACTCAAATGGGTTGATACGATTTAAATCTATCTATCTATCTATCTATTGCCTGACGCTGTGATCCCCGAAGGTGTGGCCACGAACGAAACGCCCCCATGCACCTCAGTCCCCAGTTAGTCGACGCGCCTCCTCCCAACCTCTATTCTCCGCCTCCCCCACCTGTCATGACGAATACTTAAGGCGTTCAAGGACCTAGTGTCTGTTAGTGACCTGAAGAAGCTATCTGCAAAGCGTTGTCAATGAAGTGCTCCTTCTCATATGGTGTTTATATTCATTCTGTCAACTTTTCTAAGTTATTTCAACATTCATTCATATACTTCTTCATCCTTCCACCTCTCTCTCGGTTTACCTCTCCCTCTGTCTTTCCACCTCGCTCTCGTAAACCCTCTTAGTCAATCTCTCGCTATCCATAAGTTCCATATGGACGAACCATCTCAAGGTGTTCCTTTTCACACTTTCCAGCACATCTACCTCCACACCACACCTCCCTCTTACTTCCTCATTCGTCTGTTTATCCCTCCATGTAACTCCGCACGCACTTTTCAAGTAACTCATTTCCACCCCTCTCACTCTTGGTCTGAGTCTCTCCACCAACGTCCATGCTTCGCTTCCGTAAGTCAGTGTCGGGATTACCACACTGTCATGCAAGACTTCTTCACTTCCATGCTGACCACAATATTTCGTGTTACTGCTTTCAGCATTGCTACAACCCCCTTCCCCTGTTGCACCCTCTCCCGCACTTCTTCATCCATACTTCCATCTTTACTCAGCTCACTGCCCAGATACTTAAATGATCTGACAATCTCCATAGCCTGACCGTTCAACTTCACCTTACACTCTGTGGCTACACCCCTTTCAAAGACCATAACCTTGCTCTTCCCCGCATTTTCCTTCAGATTCTGTTTTTCGCACACTGTTCCAAGCATATTTACTATACCCTGCAACTCCCATTCATTATCGCTCATCAGAACTGTATCATCAGCAAACAGCAGTACAGGTAACTTCCACTCGTTTCCCTCCCTTATCAGCGATACGCTGCTCTTCCTTGTATTTTTTTCATGACTCCATCCATATATACATTAAACAACCACAGGGACATCGCACACATCACACACAACTTATAGAGTTCTGTGCCAGGGCACCCAGGACCAGGAAGCGCTTCTGTATGCCTGGTGGTGGTGTGCACGACGTTGCAGCTGCAGACAACGAAATTTCGAAGTTAGCCACCTCACGCACAATTTACGTCATTCATGTCGGATCTAATGACATGCAGCAGACCCGATCGGAAGACCTCTTGCTGAAGTACCGGAAGCTGATTCAGACGTATAAGGAAAAGTCACGCAGAATCATCATATCAGGGATCGTTCCAGGATCGGTGTGAAGAGCCGATTCTTCAACATAGCCACTAGCGTAAATCGTTGATTGGCTGACCTCTGTAGGGAGGTAAAAAACGTTGGATTCATCAATACCTGGGATGCCTTCTACTATGGAGATCATCTGTTTGTAGTGGATGGAGTCCATCTGGACCTGGTGGGAGCAGCAAGATTTGGCCGCCTGCTTCACGACGCAGTAAAGGATTTTCGGAAAAGAAGCAGAGCCAACCAAGGACCACCAGGAATGAGGATCGAGGACAGCGAGGCCCGAGGACTGCCACGGACGAGGACCGTGGACCACCAGTGACAATGATCGAAGACAGTAAGGACCGAGGACCACCAGAGACGATGATCGAGGACAGCGAGGACCGAAGACCACCAGGGACGATGATCGTGGACAGCAAGGACCGAGGACAACCAGGGACGAGAATCGAGGGCCGAGGAAAGACAGGTACATAAATGTAGATCCGACCAGAACCAAGAATTTGATTAAAGCACGTTCCGTGAAATCTAAATCCAAACCTTTAAAAGTTTTCCATGCAAACACTCGTAGCATACGCAATAAATTTTCAGATTTAGAGGAACTAGTGTTTACAGAAAATAACGATGTTATTGGCATAACAGAATCTTGGATCAATACAGAAGACAGAGATGTTTTAGCAGAGTATTCACTTCCCGCTTATGTAATTTTTTAGAAAATCTGAATAAATAAAAATTGAGGTGGCGTTTTACTTTTTATCAAAGAAAATCTTAACCCGACCCTCTTGTTAACACCTTAAGAGCGGCCTATGCGGTTTATTTATATGTACCGCCCAGCGGGGTGTTTTTAGCCAAAATAGGGCTGTTTACGTGATCATTTTCATGCCTAAATAAGACCCAGAACGTAAAACAAGTACCTATCCCTGAAAGGGCATAAACAGAGCTTTCGAATGACACCATAACGATCCTTTTATGATGGCTAGTTTTCTTGCAATAACCGTGCAACGCGAGTGCAAAAAGCATGTAATTCGGTACTTTCCCCATATAATTCAGTATGTAGCGAGTGAGAGAGGGAGGAGGGAGCTGAGATTCGTGTCAGTAGGTTCGCCGCGGTGGTCTGGAGCAGTCATACGCTCGCTAGTCTCCTGCCACCACTTGTCTCTCTCTCTCAGCAACATTACGTGCTGAAATTGCCACTCGACCTATGTCGAGCGCTGCCACATAGTCCAGCTTTATTAAATACGACTTATGTGGTGAGCCGCTAATTAAGGGTTAAAACCTCAAATTGTGAACGTCGACACATCCTTTGTGCTAATAAAGAATAACAAAAGTACAAAAATAATACTTGCATTAATATACAGACCTCCATCTCAGTCAGTGCAAACTGACCGAGAAATTTATGAGCAAAGTGCAGACGTAAGTAACTCGCAAGATACCGTAATTTTTGGCAACTTCAATTTACCTGTGACCAAATGGGGAGATAGTGCTACTTCACACTCCGGACAAGACCTGTATGCAAACTTGCAAGAAAGTTCGCTATATCAATTTGTTAGATCTCCAACCCGTGGAAATAACGTCCTTGACATTGTACTTTAAACTAAAGAAGAATTGATAGAGAATTTGAATGTCGGTGATGAATGCAGTAACAGCGACCATCGTACGATAACTTTCAGTTTAAAGTTTACTAGTAAAGAACCAAAAAGCAGCATCGAGAAAGTCCCTAATTTCAAGAAAGCAAGCTTTCATAAACTTAGAGCAATGTTGTAAGAAACTGACTGGAGCTTTCTAAATTAACAATAACAACATAAATACATCTTGGGAATTATTCGCAAACACGTATCTAAAAGCAGTGCAAGACTGCATACCATCAAAAATACGGCGTACAGGCCATAATGATAAGCCTAAATGGTGGAATAAAGAGATTTCAGACTGTTTGCTTGCTAAAAAGTTTGCTAATGATAGATTAACTCCTTCAGTGCAGGCTGCTATATAGAAAATACGGTCATCACAATGAAGCAACTTGGTTGAGCCCGAGAACTTTCAGTCTTCTACTGTACTTCTCACTTCTCAGCTTGCTCTTCCTCTGTCCAAATACTAATCTTTCCCATTTTACTCCAGCCATCTGGTCTGGACTGTGGCACTTGTCATATGACAATTGCCAAATTTCTGCCTTGAACAAGGGCTGGGAGGCCGGCGAGAGAGTCTAAGCAGCGCGGGACCGTCCCATCCACCTCCCTCCCCCCCCCCCCCCCCCCCGTGTCTGAGCCATCACTAGTGGCAGTGGGAGACATCTCCAACTCTCTTACAGACTTGGGAATAGTGGAAACCGCTCAAACTCTATATTATTTACCGATTTAGCGTCACCTGTGCAATATCGTTACACGGCAACCAGTGGTCGTACAGACATCATTCACATGTCATTGGAAAGGTCTATTCCTCTGCTTTCAAGGATATATAATTGATATATGTTCTAGCTCTTGTTTATACATGAAAATGTGGAGGGAATGAAGGTTACTTTTAGTCCAAAACCCCCGTATGGTACAGTGCAGACCAAGCAATTGTCATATGACAAGTGCCGCAACAAAAGTGTTAAATTCCTCACAAAATGACGAAGAACGGGTGAAATTTGTAGAACTACGACGCAAAGCCAAAAAGCTAATTAAGCAAAGTAAAAAGACCCTGGAGCTACATGTTGCGAATCAAAATAAAACAAACCCGAAAGAATAATATAGTTATATCAGAAAGAAGAAAGTAGTTACTTCAACTGTTGGACCGTTAGTTGATGAAAATGGGGAATACACAAAAGACGAAGTACAAATGAGTAATGCCCTCAATACTTTTTTTGCATCAGTTTTTACAACAGAAGACATCAGTGATATCCTTACAGCATCGCCGATTCATATATATATATATATATAATTCTGATGTTCTAAGCAATATCAATATTACAGAGAGAGTAGTATTGCAATGTTTAGATAAACTCAAGGTAAATTTATTGCCGGGACTGGATACAATCTCACCTAAAGTTCTAAAGAAAGCTAAGGATGATCTCAACCCACCACTGACATTGCTATTCAATAAATCCTTGCAGTCTGGAATTATGCCTGATTAGTGAAAGCTAGCCAACGTAACACCGATACTAAAAAACGGCAGCAAATCCCTACCCATTAACTATCGTCCAATTAGCTTAACCTCAGTTTTATGTAAAATGCTAGAGACAGACTCATAAATCACTTAGCGAAAAAAAGCATACTTAAAGATACTCAACACGGCTTTCGTAACAAATGTTCCTGCTTAACAAACCTGTTAGACTTCTTCCACGATATCCTCAACCTCTATGATAAGAGTAAAGCTGTAGGTATTATATATCTTGATTTTCAAAAAGACCTTTGACAAAGTTCCCCATAAATGTTTACTGCTAAAATTAAAAGCGCATGGAATACAAGACGGTGTGTTGAAATGGATAGAAAATCGGCTCAGCGACAGAAAGCTAAGAGTAGTCATAAATGGTAAAGCATCTAAATGGAACAATGTAAATAGTGGGGTATCCCAGGGATCGGTATTAGGACCAATTATTTATCCTTCTAATTTACATCAACGACATAGATGAGGGTCTCACCTGTACAATCTCAAAGTATGCTGACGATACAAAAATTGCAAATAGCGTTCTCTCAAAAGAACAAGTTGACAATGTGCAACACAATCTAGTTAAGTTGTCATGTTGGGCCTAAATTTGGCAAATGAGTTTCAATGTGGATAAAAGTAAAGTATTACATATCGGATACCGAAACGAGAAAGCAAACTATTCGATGAATGACACTCAGATTAAGAGTGTGGACAGAGAAACCGATCTGGGAGTAGCAATATCGAGTGACCTAAAACCGAGTCAACAATGTTCAGAAGTTGTTAAGAAGGCAAACAAAATAATTGGCTTTATAGGCAGGTCATTTGAGCATAAATCCAAAGAAGTTATCTTAACTCTCTACAATTCCTTAGTCCGCCCTCCTCAGGAATACTGCGTTCAGTCCTGGTCCAATATTACCAAAAAGATATAGACAAGCTAGAACGAGTTCAACGTAGAGTTCCCAAAATGATACCTAGCCTAAAGAACAAATCATACGAGGAGTGTTTTTGAGAATTAAATCTATTTCCTTTAACCCAGCACAGATTTAGAGGCGACTTAATTCAAGTGTTCAAAATCAACAAAGGCATTGACAATATGAACTGTAGGAAGTACTTCACTATCGACCAGTCTAATTACACGCGGGGAAACGGACGCAAAATGATTGGTAAATCTTTGAACTCAAACAAATCTAAGAATTTCTTCTTCAATCGAGTTGTTAACTTGTGGAATGGGCTTCCCAGAGACATTACAGACTGCAGCACCATTGATTCTTTTAAACTTCGCCTAGACAATTATCTTGCATGAAACCCGCGACTGACTGCGTTTGTAAATTAATAACTTTATTTTATTCCCCCCTCAGATTCATCAAGGATTATTGCGTATAGATATTACTAAAATGTTACTCTCTTTTGCCCAGATATACGAAAGATCCTTATAACTGTGATATGTTACTAACCCATCTGTCCCCTACTAACTTCCTAATCCTGCCACGGTTATTAGTTCCAGGGCAGTAATTCCCTTTCCAATTTCCCCTCATCCAATCTAAACCACTATTTGGACACTTGATCCTCAGTGTTTTGGACGACAAGCAACCTAGAGGGGTCACTAGACCTGTCGTTGCTTAATTTCCTTTGTACTTCATCCATATATACAGTAAGCAACCACAGGGACATCACACACCCCTGTTTCAACCCATCATTCAGATTAAAAAACTTGCTCTGCTCATTCTCGATACGTACTGATGCCTTTACATCCTCATACATGCTCTTCCCTGCTTTCAGCAACTTGTCATCTACTCTGTATATTTTAAGTACTTTCCACTTCCTTCTCTATTACTCTGTCATAGGCCTTCTCCAAGTCCATATAGGCAATATATAGCTTTTGTTGCTTCTCCAGATATTTCTCCACAACACATTTCCAGGTAAGAATCTGATCGACACATCCTCTTCCCTTCCTAAACCCGCCCTGCTCGTCACCTATCCATTTCTCCGTTCTCGCTCTCACTCTCTCAATCACTGTCCTACTGTACTCCTTCCCTACTACACTTAGAAGACATATTCCTCAGTGGTTACCACACACTCCTCTTTCCCCTTTACCCTTATAATTATAGGGGGACTATTATGCCTGTCTTCCAGTCATCAGGTGCACTCCCCTTCTCCTATGCTAGTTATACATTTTCCATACATCGATAACTATCTCACCACCATACCTCAGCATTTCCCCACACACTCCATCTATTCCTTGTGCTTTCCCCAACTTCATTCTTTTCATGGCTTCACACACTTCTGACCTCTTGATCCCAACCTCCTCCACCACTACGTCTCTCCTCTATCCCACACCCCATCCAACTATGTTTGCTGGTGCTTCATTCCTCACATTCAGCAATTCGTTGAAGTACTCCCTCCATCTTTTGAGTCTCTCTTGCTTCTCGGCTAGCACTCTCCCATTCTTATCTTTCACACCCTTACTATTTCCCTTGCTACCTTCCACAACTTTCTTGACTTCTTTCCAGAACAGTTTCTTACACTCCCCCCATTTTACACTCAGATTCCTTCCAAATTTCACATCTGCTCTTGTCTTACTTTCCCTCCCTACTCTTTTCACCACTCTCTTTTTCTCCAAGTACCTCGCTATTTTCTGTCTTTCCAAATCTTCATTCCCTCTAATATGCAACCACTCTCTATACGCTTTCTTCATGTCTTCAACAGCTATATTTACCTCTTCTTTCCCTTCACTCCTCTCCCTCTTCTCCTTTCTCCACACACCTCTTAACCTTCTCCGTCTCGCCCAAAAGTATCATATGACGCGATCGCGTCATATGAACTCAGTGAAATAGCTCAATAATAAGTTATATGACGCTTTTGCGTCATTTTGAGCTCAGTAAGTTATCAGTTAAATCATAATCTGTCGGTTGATGGTAACTCAAATTTCCTCGGACTTCTAGCGGTCCCTCAGTGTGAGAAAGACTGTTGTGGGGGAAATACCGGGCGCTCGGGCAACCCCTATCTTACGTAAGTTAATATGTCTGGGGGGGTTAATATACCTTCTTAATAACACAGATTCTTCTTAAACTGAATAAAACCGTCTAATTTTATCCAGAATCAAAGGTAAAAAGGCATCATGGTGCTGAAGGGGTTAAAGGGTACAACTAAATGTCAATAATGATCATCCACGCAGTTTTGTACGTAGGTAGTGAGTTCAGCTGATGAGCTACGAGGAATACATGTGAGCATGGTCGTAGCTGGGTTGTATTAAATATCAACGGCCGGAAAAGTGCATTAATTGGGTGGCTGGCAAGATAAATACCTCCTGGGTTGGCTGCAAAATATACTCCGGTAGTTTTCTCTCATTAACCTCGCACCACAGAAATGGAGTTGTGTTTCTTTGTCTGAATATTGTTATAATGTGACTATAAATGAGAGTAAAGTAAAGCAAAGATCTGCTTGCAAGTTTCTATGATCTGTTTCACTTAGAATGGCATTACCTATTTTGGTGTCGTCGGCAAATTTGGAGATGCAGTTATTGATCCCGACATCTAGGATATAATATATCCTAGATATATTATATCTCGTACTTTTCTTAATATTATTAAGAAAAGTACGGGACCCAAAACGCTGGTAACAGGAGCCCACTCGGATTCCACTCCATTAATAACTACTCTCTGTCGTCTGTTTGTTAGCCAGTCTTCAGCCCAGTTGAATATCAATCCTGTTATACCCAATGCTTCTTATGAGGAACTTTTTCAAATGCTTTTTGGAAGTCCAGAAAGATAATATCGAGTGTTTTGGTTATGTCATTGATCATCAGGGGCCTATTGTAGAATACCATCAGGTTGATCACACATGATTTATTTGATCTGAAGCCATGTTGGATGTTCTTAATCAAGTTGTTAGTTTCAAGATAATCTACCAGTTTATCTCTCAAGATTGATTTGAAGACTTTGCCTATGACTGAGGTTAAGGTAATTGTTCTGTAGTTTTTTTTGCCGGTGCTTTATCTCCTTTTTTAAAAATAGGTGTTATATTGGCCTCTTTCCATGCAGAGGGGACTAGACCCTGTTGTAGAGATGTGTTAACCCCTACTGTAACATAGGGTACTACCATAAAAGATGTGTTAACCCCTACTGTAACATAGGGTACTACCATAAAATATGTGTTAACCCCTACTGTAACATAGGGTACTACCATAAAAGATGTGTTAACCCCTACTGTAACATAGGGTACTACCATAAAA
Source organism: Paralithodes platypus (assembly GCA_032716605.1). NCBI lineage: Eukaryota > Metazoa > Arthropoda > Malacostraca > Decapoda > Lithodidae > Paralithodes > Paralithodes platypus. The sequence continues at coordinate 21,494,903 of CM064579.1, read as the reverse complement.
GATGTGTTAACCCCTACTGTAACATAGGGTACTACCATAAAAGATGTGTTAACCCCTACTGTAACATAGGGTACTACCATAAAAAATGTGTTAACCCCTACTGTAACATAGGGTACTACCATAAAAGATGTGTTAACCCCTACTGTAACATAGGGTACTACCATAAAAGATGTGTTAACCCCTACTGTAACATAGGGTACTACCATAAAAGATGTGTTAACCCCTACTGTAATATAGGGTACTACCATAAAAGATGTGTTAACCCCTACTGTAACATAGGGTACTACCATAAAAGATGTGTTAACCCCTACTGTAACATAGGGTACTACCATAAAAGATGTGTTAACCCCTACTGTAACATAGGGTACTACCATAAAAGATGTGTTAACCCCTACTGTAACATAGGGTACTACCATAAAAGATGTGTTAACCCCTACTGTAACATAGGGTACTACCATAAAATATGTGTTAACCCCTACTGTAACATAGGGTACTACCATAAAAGATGTGTTAACCCCTACTGTAACATAGGGTACTACCATAAAACCTACTGTAACATAGGGTACTACCATAAAAGATGTGTTAACCCCTACTGTAACATAGGGTACTACCATAAAAGATGTGTTAACCCCTACTGTAACATAGGGTACTACCATAAAAGATGTGTTAACCCCTACTGTAACATAGGGTACTACCATAAAAGATGTGTTAACCCCTACTGTAACATAGGGTACTACCATAAAAGATGTGTTAACCCCTACTGTAACATAGGGTACTACCATAAAAGATGTGTTAACCCCTACTGTAACATAGGGTACTACCATAAAAGATGTGTTAACCCCTACTGTAACATAGGGTACTACCATAAAAGATGTGTTAACCCCTACTGTAACATAGGGTACTACCATAAAAGATGTGTTAACCCCTACTGTACCATAGGGTACTACCATAAAGGGTTAACCCCTACTGTACCATAGGGTACTACCATAAAGGGTTAACCCCTACTGTACCATAGTGGACTACCATAAAGGGTTAACCCCTACTGTACCATAGGGTACTACCATAAAGGGTTAACCCCTACTGTAACATAGGGTACTACCATAAAAGATGTGTTAACCCCTACTGTAACATAGGGTACTACCATAAAAGATGTGTTAACCCCTACTGTAACATAGGGTACTACCATAAAAGATGTGTTAACCCCTACTGTAACATAGGGTACTACCATAAAAGATGTGTTAACCCCTACTGTAACATAGGGTACTACCATAAAAGATGTGTTAACCCCTACTGTAACATAGGGTACTACCATAAAAGATGTGTTAACCCCTACTGTAACATAGGGTACTACCATAAAAGATGTGTTAACCCCTACTGTAACATAGGGTACTACCATAAAAGATGTGTTAACCCCTACTGTAACATAGGGTACTACCATAAAAGATGTGTTAACCCCTACTGTACATAGGGTACTACCATAAAAGATGTGTTAACCCCTACTGTAACATAGGGTACTACCATAAAAGATGTGTTAACCCCTACTGTAACATAGGGTACTACCATAAAAGATGTGTTAACCCCTACTGTAACATAGGGTACTACCATAAAAGATGTGTTAACCCCTACTGTAACATAGGGTACTACCATAAAAGATGTGTTAACCCCTACTGTAACATAGGGTACTACCATAAAAGATGTGTTAACCCCTACTGTAACATAGGGTACTACCATAAAAGATGTGTTAACCCCTACTGTAACATAGGGTACTACCATAAAAGATGTGTTAACCCCTACTGTAACATAGGGTACTACCATAAAAGATGTGTTAACCCCTACTGTAACATAGGGTACTACCATAAAAGATGTGTTAACCCCTACTGTAACATAGGGTACTACCATAAAAGATGTGTTAACCCCTACTGTAACATAGGGTACTACCATAAAAGATGTGTTAACCCCTAATGTAACATAGGGTACTACCATAAAAGATGTGTTAACCCCTACTGTAACATAGGGTACTACCATAAAAGTCCCCCCAAGTCCCAAGCAATGTGGCCAAAATGGCAAGATATAACAACCTCCCACCTCAAAAGATCGAAGAATACTGGCTCTCCCAGCCTGTATAGGGTTGTATATAAGCTGAGAAATGTTTCCAACTCTAGAGCAGTGCTCAAACAGTCATGGTACCAGGCACTGCCTGATACTGGCAGTTACAAGGATCATATATCACTTACGGCTCTCTGCCGTCGCTGGGACTGGGGAGTGATTTATCTACTGACGGCTCTCTACCGTCGCTGGCACTGAACGGGTTAAAGATGCTGCTTACTGGTTCTGCGATTGCCTCCTTGATAATTTTTAGGATTTGGGGGTGGAGCTTGTCTGGGCCTGGTGATTTGTTGGGGTCAAGGTTGTTTAATCTGCACAAGACATCATTTGCTGTAATATTGAGATTGTTGTCAATTTGAAGTGGAGATGTGATGGTAGGTTGTGACTAGGTGTCTATTCGCTCCTGAGTGAAAACAGAACTGAAGAAAGAGTTAAGTGCATTTGCTATTTACCTATCGTTTGACATTAGTTGACCCTTGTTTAACCCTTTGGCTGTGGGCTGTTTTGGGCTATTTAGGGCATATTCAGGCACTCCTGAATGATATATCAAGCATCTGCATTAAATGAAGTGTATTCTGCCGAAAACTAGGCGAAAATAGCTTCAAAATTACACCAGAACGGACCGTATACGTGGTCTGGTTCACCCGCAGTGATCCCAGTGAAACGCGGGAACCCCGCTATTATGCAACACTCGCTCGCTTGGCTACACTGATGAGAGAGACAGAGAGAGACTCGCCCAACACACAGCCTTGCTCAGTGAGCCGCTCGGTGCTCTGAGGGTCGGAGGTGGGCCCCTCACGCTCCCACCCACTGACACTCGATTCTTACGTTTTTTACAGGCTTTTAAAGCCTGGAAATTGCTGTAACTTGCCAAAACATTCCAGAACGTCACCCGCAGTGAAAGGGTTAATAGAGGGCCTATCCCACTTTTGATATCTATATTACCATTTACACATTTATAAAAAACTTTTGGAGTTGGTGTCGCATGTTTCAGCAAATGTTTTCGTAGCGTTTTTTACTCGTTCTAGTAAGCTTCTTGACATTTCTTCTACTGTTGTTGTACTCTTCGATCGTTTCATTGCTGCAACTTGGATTTTTAGTTAATTTGTATAGTTGGTTTCTATCCTTTATTGCATTGGCGAGGTCTTTGTTAAACCACGGTTTTCGGTTCCTGTAGTGAGAGGCTGTTTTTTAATGGTATGTACTTAGATTGTGTTGATAATAACTGTGTGCAGAACTGGTTCCAGACAACATCTATATGAGCTTGCATGTTTAAATGGCCGGATAAATCATGTATAGCTCTTTTCAGTCCTTCAAAATTTGATTTTAATGAGTTTAGTGTCTTTAATGTGGATCTAATTTCTGTGTGTTGGAGATTAATACTACATCGGATACTTTTGTCATCTGAAGTTGCCAGATGTTCTCCAACTTCCAGTTTAGAGATTAAGTTATCATGTGTGCAGATACCAAGATCAAGAATGTTGTTTTCTCTGGTTGGTTCTGTTACAATTTGGCGGAGAAAGTTATTTTGGATAAAATCTATCATTCTGTTTGATGCTGCATTATTGGCGTGGACAAGGTTCTAATCTATAGTAGGTAGGTAGAGAGAGAGCGAGAGAGAGAAAGAGAGAGAGAGAGAGAGTGAGAGTGAGAGTGAGAAGAGAGAGAGAGAGAGAGAGAGAGAGAGAGAGAGAGAGAGAGAGAGAGAGAGAGAGAGAGAGAGAGAGAGAGAGAGATCAAAAAGTGGTGGAGACACAGGAAGCTCTGTCAGAGACCGAGCACAATAGCAAGAATTGCAAGGAACAATATTAGATGGAAAAAGAGCTGACTGGCACTATAAAGAACAAGAATACTTTGAGGGACATAGTGTTCTGAGTATCTGTGTAAATCTGTGTAACTAACTCTCTCTCTCTCTCTCTCACGCCAACCTTATTAAACGTTTAAGAGCACTTACAAAATTACCTATACTTAAGTTTCTTGATTTAAGATTTTACGCCTTTACTGCTCTCACTGACCTCCTTAACCTTTTCAGTACGGTGACGCCTTTTATCCTGTTATTTTGGCAATAGGTCAACGCTTTTATTTAGATTAGGGAGGATCTGCGGGAATGAAAGTGTAGAGTAGAGGGATTTTCTCTAATAATCCAAGAGGTCCTATGCAACATTAAAGCAATTGGCGGGTTTCAGCCAGGATAATGTAATCACGGCTCCATCATATTAAAGGGGCTGTTAAAAGTATATGTGCCTAAGTGTATAAAGGAGACAAAAAACAGGTTGCCTGTATAGAAAAAGATTGTAAGGAACTAGTACGAGGAAATGAGTTGATGAGTCGAAATGTTTTAGACTCTACTCCTTCAAGAAGTGCAGTATGAGTGGAACTTCCCCGCACATGCGAACAAAACTCGATACATGGGCGTACTGTGCTCTTATACAGAGCAAGAAGCTGTGCTGGGATGAGGAACCGACGGAGACAGTTGTGCACACCCAACTTCTGGGAAGTTGTTTTAGGAAGAGTGGTAATATGATCTTTCCAATTGAGGTTGGATGAAAAGATATATCAACAATATTGAGAGAAGATAAAGGGTTGATTTGTGTACTGTTGAAGAATAACTGATTGTCTTGTGGAAGAGTGCGACGGTTAGTAAAATGGAGAAATTGGGTCCTGGAGGCATTGAAAGTCAAGATTTTCTCTGTCCCAATCAGAAATTCTTGATAGATCAGAAAATAGGCGTTCTATGGCATAGTCACATGACTTATGGAGTGTTTGCATACTGGGATGTTGTGAAAAAGTAGTTGAATAGTGTAAGGTAGAATTATCAGCATATGAGTGGATGGGACTAGAGGTACAGTTGAGGAGATCATTAGTGAATATTAGGCAAAGGATTGGAAACAGGACATAACCCTGAGGAACACATGAGTTGATGGGTTGAGGAAGTGAGTGATGGCCGTCCACAACTGTAGCTATGGAAAGGTCAGAAAGAATATAAGAGACAAAGACACAGATAGAGGGATAGAAACCGAAGGAGGGCAGTATGAAAATTAGAGATTTGTGCCAGACTCTATCGAAGGCTTTCTTCGATATGTCTAACGCAATAGAAACAGTTTCACCAACGTCCCGAAAGGAGGTTGACCACTAGTTAGTAAAATAAGCAAGGAGATCACCAGTAGAACAGTCCTTAAGGAAACTATCCTTGCGATCTGAAATTAGATTATGGGAAGATAAATGCTTAAGACATTGTGAGTTATGGATAGTTTCAAAAACTTTACAGATGCAAGAAATGAGAGCAATTGGACGATAGTTGGAGGGTTGAGAGCGGTGACCCTTCTTTGGGACAGGTTGAATAAAAGCAAACTTCCATCAAGAAGGAAAGAGGTTAGAGGAAAAACAGAGACAGCATTACCAGTGGAATGGCCAAAGATGATGAGAAAATAGACTGATATTAATTGTCCGACATTCCTACACGCACACACACACACCAATACATATACGTACACAAGTATGTGGGGACAGGGAGCTAGGAATCCTCCTCCTCTTGTAAATTTTACCTACCGGTACTAGACGAGGCAGAGAAAGGGGCAAGGGAACGCGAAAATGGTCCTGGATCCTAAGAATTGAAACTTTAAAATTAATGTTGTTTCTGTTCGAACTCTGTCTTGAGTCGGCCACCCTCAGGTATGGGATATGTGCCAGAGTACATACATACATAAATACAAAAGCTCACGTGAATCCGCCTTAACATCTCATCGATATCAGATCCCATTCAATGTTGACAATGCAGGGTGTTTACTCCACTGGTGACGGCGTTAACTAGGATTTACTTCCATGTATGTACCGGCCAACATAAGGTGAAGGAGGAAGTGATGGGTCAGAGGGAGGAGATATGAGAGGGTTGTTATCGTCACAAAGCAGATAATTGTAGTAACATGCTAGCGGTAGCTGGTCTGAAGGTAAATAAATTCCTATATATCTTATTATGTGGCGTATGCAACTCTCTCTCCTCCTTATCCCCTTTACCTCTCAGATCTCTCTCTCTCTCTCTCTCTCTCTCTCTCTATCTCTCTCTCTCTCTCTCTCTCTCTCTCTCTCTCTCTCTCTCTCTCTCTCTCTCTCTCTCTCTCTCTCTCTCTCTCTCTCTCTCTCTCTCTCTCTCTCTCTCTATCTCTCTCTCTCTCTCTCTCTCTCTCTCTCTCTATCTCTCTCTCTCTCTCTCTCTCTCTCTCTCTCTCTTCTCTCTCTCTCTCTCTCTCTCTCACTCTCTCTCTCTCTCTCTCTCCTCTCTCTCTCTCTCTCTCTCTCTCTCTCTCTCTCTCTCTCTCTCTCTCTCTCTCTCTCTCTCTCTCTCTCTCTCTCTCTCTCTCCTCGCTCTCTCTCTCTCTCTCTCTCTCTCTCTCTCTCTCTCTCTCTCTCTCCTGAACTTTTATGTCAATATGTGCATGTGCTTTCAAGACCGTGGGTGGATGTAATTTTCTTTGTCGTAAAGTTTAACATTATGTCCTTCACAGTGCTGGAGTTAACAAAACAATAAATATATAAATATATAAATAAGAGTAAGAGATCAGTTGATGAATTTAATAAATGAAATGCCTTCGTGTAGAAACAAAAATCTGCAAAACCACTCACCAGTTTGAATAGGTATATTTATTCATATCAAAATGTGTATAAATATTTTAGTAATGACGTATTTAAAATGTGATTTTAGGTATGTGCTTAATCCGTCCATGGGAATATAACTTCTACTTCTACTTCTTCTACTACTACTACTACTACTACTACTACTACTACTACACACACACACTCACACATGTGGTGGAATTCTTTAACTCACCTCTTTGTAGTTCCTTTGCGTCGTCCACTTCACAGGGATTATATAACAGTTTCCCTTGACAAGTATCAACTGACAGGCTGAGTTGCGAGATGATATTCTACCCGCAGGCTTTTATATACATGCCTCTTTGGTAAACACATTATTATTTCTGACACTGTCTTGTCAACTTTGAGCTGTAATATCAACAACAACAATAGTAACAACAACAACAACACTACTACAATTATTACTACTATTACTATTACTACTACTACTACTACTAATAGTAATAATAATAATGATAATAATACAGTAATAATAATAATAATAATAATAATAATAATAATATCTATCATCATCATCATCATCTAAAATTCAGCACAAAACCATACATAAGGAATCGTATAATGCTTCATAATATGTAACTAAGGAAGAAGTAAATATAATTACGAAAGACCATTTTCAGTTAATATAAGGGTACACTATATTATTTCAGTGTTGTCTGACAGAAGGTATTGAACAGTCGCCCCTCCACAGAAGAAAACAAAAACACAGAATTGCAATTTTCTCAACGTTACTCGTAATACTGACTTAACGTTTATAGTTATTTTGAGGTTAACAAGTTTTTTGCATGATAAAATTACCATAATAGTTTTACTGTAATAGAGATTAAGTTTACTTTTCCCAAAGACAAACGTACACTCTCTGGAATGTATAATGTAAAGTAAAGTTAAATGTAAACATTCATTATTGGCAAAATAAGAGCATAATTGAAAGTTACTTAGTTGCGTAACCCATATTTCAGATTACATGCATAAGGCATGAGGTATTCAACAGAGGTAAAGAAAAAGTAATGAGACAAATCATGTTAGAGATGTATTAGAGAGATAACGTAAACATATTATTTGTAGAATGTTGACATTCAATAATTGTTTGGGGATAATATAATAGCATATTGTATTCACTGACACAAAGGTGTTCATCTATTAACATTTAGATATACAGTATGTCCACTTGTCTACCTGTCCAAACTCTCAGTTAAGGGGTTAGGTGTTATTTTTTGGTCGATACATTAATTTATTTATCATTGGTTTAGTTGTTCTCTCTAGACCTCCATCATGCTTAAATGCACATCCCCAAGATCCCCCTTAAAGATACATTTTTCGGTAGACAGATGTTCCGGCCGAAGACCGGTTCCTCCTAAATAACAGGCTCGCTATCGTTCGCTAGGAGCGATGGAAGGTCTTAAAATCGCCCAACTAATGGGCCGAACGTTATAAAATCCCCCTGTAAAAGTCTTGCCCGTCAATTTGACTCAAAGAAAAGTGACGGGGCTGGCTAAAAATATTGGACGAATCAGAGTCTGTACGATCAGATCCCACAAATCGGTTGGCTGGTACATGGAAAAAACGCCCCAGAGCCCGACATTGTATAATAACCAAGTTTTGACCATTTCCAAGCATGTAAACTGTTGGTAATTTGTAATCACTCATAGCATACGTAAATACATTACCGTCCTGATGCGTTGTATCAGTATAAATTTTCTGCATATATTATATATATATATATATATATATATATATATATATATATATATATATATATATATATAGAGAGAGAGAGAGATTCAAAAGGTAGAAGTTATTCATATTCTATTGTGGTAGGTAATGCGGAATTTACTCGTAATGCCACATGTAAAGTATAGTCCCAGATAAAAGTGTGTGGACCTCTTCTGCTCTTATAACGGCATTAATATGTTACCATAACCGTTTTGTGAACAAAACATGGAATGAAACAGTTTAAATTAAAACAATACTGTTGTGCCTTCTGGCGTCCCACATTCATAATGAATTCATATTGATAAACCTGCAACATGAAAAGTGTGAGAGGTCTTCATATTTTATTGCCGTAATTTTCAAGTAGGATTTTACCGTCAATAAAATAAAGAACACAATATACATTCATTACAGAAAAATAGCTTTAATAGTTATGGTTCAGTAATAAAAAAACACCTTTACATTGTGTCATACTAATAATAATTCAGTGTTTTTCATGCATACAGTTTGACTAGCATTGACTTCAATGCCTTGCACATAAGTGGCCTCAACTGTCCATCAACTTGCTCACAACATAAACTGGCCCCTGATCAGAGTATAAGTTGTTGTTTTGAGTCAATTCTTCGTACGACCAGACAGCCATAAACCCCTTTCTCAAACATTCTGGAGTTCGGAGACTAGTTTGCGTGTTCTGGCTAGATTCTTTAACCCCATATGTACTGGCGCCGTGTTGTTAATTATAATCTAGCCATATTTAGAGGATTTTATGCAGTTTAAAAAGAATCTGAGTTTTACTACATAACTCGATCACACGTATTTGTGTTTAACCTCTCTGTCTCTCTCTCTCTCTATATATATATATATATATTCTCTTTTAAACAGACGAGGTTAAAGGCAACAGCGGTTTCAGCATTCAGTATTTTATTGTTACAGCTTTCAATATTTCTAACAATTTTCCTCTGGGGTTGAGAGATGAGGTACAACAGGTTAGCAAAATTCATGGTGGATCCAACGTTTCACAAGTAAACATCTTGCATCTTCAGGGAATGGGCAGGTAATGATTAGAATAAGGACAAAGCAACATATTTATACAAAATTCGAGGATCAAGAATAGGTAGGTGGGCGGAGCTACTGGGTGTGGGGTGGCTGTTCATTGGTGGAAGGCAGTCTATTCGCGAGACGGGCACTAAATCTTATCGGTGGTTGGTTGTTGGCTGTGGGTGGCTGTGATTGGTTGGTGTTGTCAGTAGTGTGCTGATCGCGGAAAGGTACGGGAGGGTGGCACAGGGCGAGAGGAACGAGGGCAGTATGCCTGTAGCGCTTGCCTGAAGGAAGAATTTGAAGGTCTTGTGTTTGGTTGTTGATGCTGGGGTTGAGCGTTTGGATATATAGAGCTTCTAAAATAGCTAGTCTTCTGGGGTCTGATTCTTTGTCGAGTATGGTAGTTTGTTTGTCTAGGTCGGCGCGAGTTAGGGCAAGATGGTGGTGGGCTTGATAGTGATCTTTTATAGCGCCAGATTGAAGGTGGAGGGTTAGTCGACGGGAAAGGCGAGTCTGTGTCATTCCAACATAGGATAGGGGTCCACAGTCCCCAGAGGTGCACCTCTGGGGACCAATCACAGCCACCCACAGCCAACAACCAACCACCGATAAGATTTAGTGCCCGTCTCGCGAATAGACTGCCTTCCACCAATGAACAGCCACCCCACACCCAGTAGCTCCGCCCACCTACCTATTCTTGATCCTCGAATTTTGTATAAATATGTTGCTTTGTCCTTATTCTAATCATTACCTGCCCATTCCCTGAAGATGCAAGATGTTTACTTGTGAAACGTTGGATCCACCATGAATTTTGCTAACCTGTTGTACCTCATCTCTCAACCCCAGAGGAAAATTGTTAGAAATATTGAAAGCTGTAACAATAAAATACTGAATGCTGAAACCGCTGTTGCCTTTAACCTCGTCTGTTTAAAAGAGAATCTATTACCTGGCTATACTAACATATATATATATATATATATATACAGTAGAGAGGCGAGAGGAGGGTGGAATGGTGAGGAGGGTGGAAAGGTTGCAGGAGAAGGAAGTCAGGGAGGAGTACAGGAGAGAAGTGGAAAGACGACTAGGTGGGTTCGACCTGGAAGTTATGGAGGAAGTGGAGGTGATGAGCAAGGTGTTTAAGGATGAGATCTGTGCAGCATGTGAGGAGGTGTGTGGAGTGAGGAGAAGAGGGAGGGGAGTGAAAGGTACAGCATGGTGGACAGAAGAGGTAAGAATAGCTGTGGAAGAAAAGAAGAAAGCATATAGAGAGTGGTTGGGTAGTAGAGGGAATGAAGATTTCGAGAGACAGAAACGAGCGAGGTACGTTGATAGTAAGAGGGTGGTGAAGAGAGTAGTGAAGGAAAGTAAGAGAAGAGTAGATGAGGAATTTGGAAGGAATCTGAGTGTAAAATGGAGGGAGAGTAAGAAACTGTTCTGGAAAGAAGTCAAGAAAGTTAGGGAAGGTAGCAAAGGAAACAGTAAGGGTGTGAAAGATAAGAATGGGAGAATGCTAGCCGAGAAGCAAGAGAGAGAGAGTCGAAAGATGGAGGGAGTACTTCAATGAGTTGCTAAATGTAAGGAATGAAGAGCCAGCAAACATAGCTGGATATGGTATGGGAGGGAGAAGAAGAGAAGTAGTGGAGAAGGAGGTGGGGATCAGGAGGTCAGAAGTGTGGGAAGCCATGAAAAGAGTGAAGTTGGGGAAAGCACCAGGAACAGATGGAGTGTGTGGGGAAATGTTGAGGTATGGTGGCGAGATAGTGATCGAATGGGTATGGAAAATGTGCAAACTAGCATGGGAGAAGGGGAGTGCACCCGATGACTGGAAGACTGGCATAATAGTCCCCCTATATAAGGGCAAAGGGGAAAGAGGAGTGTGTGGTAACCACCGAGGAATATGTCTTCTAAGCGTAGTAGGGAAGGTATACAGTAGGGTAGTGATGGAGAGAGTGAGAGTGAGAATGGAGAAATAGATTGGCGACGAGCAGGGAGGTTTTAGGAAGGGAAGAGGATGTGTAGATCAGATTTTTACCCTGAATTGTGTTGTGGAGAAATATCTGGAGAAGAAACAAAAGGTGTATGTTGCCTTTATGGACTTGGAGAAGGCCTATGACAGAGTGGATAGAGAAGGTTTGTGGAAAGTACTTAGAATATACGGAGTAGATGGCAAGTTGCTGATAGCAGTGAAGAGCATGTATTAGGGTGCAAAGGCGGCAGTACGTGTGGAGAGTGAGCTGAGCAAGTTCTTTGACCTGAATGTTGGTTTGAAACAGGGGTGTGTGATGTCCCCGTGGTTGTTTACTGTATGTATGGATGGAGTCATGAAAGAAATACTATCAAGAGAAGTGGATGTTGGTGTATCGATGAAAAGGGAGGGAATTGAGTGGAAGCTACCTATACTGCTGTTTGCGGATGATACAGTTCTGATGAGTGATAATGAATGGGAGTTGCAGGGTCTGGTAAATGAGTTTGGAACAGTGTGCGAAAAACGGAATTTGAAGGTAAATGCGGGGAAGAGCAAGGTTATGGTCTTCGAAAGGGGTGAAGTCACAGAGTGTGAGGTGAAGCTGAATGGTCAGGCTATGGAGATAGTCAACTCTTTTAAGTATCTGGGCAGTGTGTTGAGTTAAGATGGGACTTAAATTTGAAATGAAATTTAAATTTGTACTTGCAACAAAAGAAGAATTGATAGAGAATTTGAATGTTGGTGATGAATTCAGTAACAGCGACCATCGTACGATAACTTTCACTTTAAAGTTTACTAGTAACGAACCAAATAGTAGCATCGAAAAAGTCCCTAATTTCAAGAAAGCAAACTTCCATAAACTTAGAGCTATGTTTAAAGAAACTGACTGGAGCTTTTTAATTAACAATAACGACATAAATACATCTTGGAAGTTATTCGAAACCACTTACCTAAAAGCAGTGCAAGACTGCATACCATCGAAAATACGGCGTCCAGGCCATAATAATAAGCCCAAATGGTGGAATAAAGATATTTCAAACTGCCTGCTTGCTAAAAAATGTGCTAATGATAGATTAAAATCCTCACAAAATGACGAAGAACGGGTGAAATTTGTAGAGCTACGACGCAAAGCCAAAAAGTTAATTAAGCAAAGTAAAAAGACCTTAGAGTTACATATTGCGAATCAAAGTAAAACAAACCCGAAAGAATTCTATAGTTATATCAGAAAGAAAAAAGTAGTTACTTCAACTGTTGGACCGTTAGTCGATGAAAAAGGAGAATACACCAAAGACGAAGTACAAATGAGTAATGCCCTCAATACCTTCTTTGCATCAGTTTTTACAACAGAAGACCTCAGTGATATCCCTACACCATCGCCGATTCAGATTGATAATTCAGATGTTCTAAGCAATATCACCGTTACAGAGAGAGAAGTATTGAATTGTTTAGATAAACTCAAGGTAAATAAAACGCCAGGACCTGATACAATCTCGCCTAGAGTTCTAAAGGAAGCTAAGAATGAGCTCTCCAAACCACTGACATTACTATTCAATAAATCCTTGCAGTCTGGAACTATGCCTGATCAGTGGAAGCTAGCCAACGTAACACCGATATTCAAAAAAGGCAGCAAATCCCTACCCAGTAACTATCGTCCAATTAGCTTAACCTCAGTTGTATGTAAAATGCTAGAAACGGTCATACGAGACAGACTCGTAAATCACTTGGAGGAAAATAACATACTTAAAGATACTCAACACGGCTTTCGTAAAAAACGTTCCTGTTTTAACAAACCTCTTAGACTTCTTCCACGATATCCTCAACCTCTACGATGAGAGTAAAGCTGTAGATATTATATACCTTGATTTTCAAAAGGCCTTTGACAAAGTTCCCCACAAACGTTTACTGCTAAAACTAAAAGCGCATGGAATACAAGACGGTGTGTTGAAAAGGATAGAAAATTGGCTCAGCAACAGAAAGCAAAGGGTAGTCATAAACGGTAAGGCATCTAAATGGACCAATGTAAGTAGCGGGGTACTCCAGGGATCGGTACTAGGACCAATTCTCTTTCTAATTTACATCAACGACATAGATGAGGGTCTCACCTGCACAATCTCAAAATTTGCTGACGATACAAAAATTGCAAATAGCGTACTCTCAAAAGAACAAGTTGACGATATGCAACACAATCTAGATAAATTGTCATGTTGGGCCCAAATTTGGCAAATGAGTTTCAATGCGGATAAATGTAAAGTACTACATGTCGGATACCTAAATGAGAAAGCAAACTATTCGATGAATGGCACTCAGCTTAAGGATGTAAACAGAGAAACTGATCTGGGAGTAACAATATCGAGTAACCTAAAACCGTGGCAACAATGTTCAGAAGTTGTTAAGAAGGCAAACAAAATAATTGGCTTTATAGGCAGGTCATTTGAGCATAAATCCAAAGAAGTTATCCTAACCCTTTACAATTCCTTAGTCCGCCCTCTTCTGGAATACTGCGTTCAATCCTGGTGCCCTTATTACCAAAAAGATATAAACAAGCTAGAACGAGTTCAACGTAGAGTTACCAAAATGATACCTAGCCTAAAGAACAAACCATACGAAGAGCGTCTTAGAGAATTAAATCTATTTCCTTTAACCCAGCGCAGATTAAGAGGCGACTTAATTCAAGTGTTCAAAATCATCAAAGGCATCGACAATATGAACTGTAGTAAGTACTTCACTATCGACCAATCTAATTACACGCGGGGAAACGGTTGCAAAATTATTGGTAAATCTTTTAACTCGCACGAATCTAAGAATTTCTTCTTCAATCGAGTTGTCAACTTGTGGAATGGGCTTCCCCGAGACGTTATAGACTGCAGCACCGTTGATTCATTTAAATTCCGCCTAGACAAATATCTCGCATCAAACCCGCGACTGACTGCGTTTGTAAATGAATAACTTTATCCTCCCCTCAGTTACTAACCCATATGTCCCCTACTAACTTCCTAGTCCTGCCACGTTAGTGGCAGGGCAGTAGTTCCCTTTCCAATGTTCCCTTACCCACTCTAAACCACTGTTTGGACACTTGATCCTCAGTGTTTTGGAGGACAAGCAACCTAGAAGGGTCACTAGATCTGTTGTTGCTTGATTTCCTTTGTACTCCTTTGTACTCCTTTGACTATGGATGAAGAAGTGCGGGAGAGGGTACAACAGGGGAAGAGGGTTGCAGGAACGCTGAAAGCAGTAATAAGAAATAGGGTGGTCAGTATGGAAGTGAAGAAGTCCTTGCATGACAGTGTGGTAATCCCGACACTGACTTACGGAAGCGAAGCATGGATGTTGGTTGAGAGACTCAGACCAAGAGTGAGAGCAGTGGAAATGAATTACTTAAGAAGTGCGTGCAGAGTTACATGGAGGGATAGACAGACTAATGAGGAAGTAAGTAGGAGGTGTGGTGTGGAGGTAGATGTGCTGGAAAGTGTGAAAAGGAACAACTTTAGATGGTTCGGCCATATGGAACGTATGGAAAGCGAGAGAATGACTAAGAGGGTGTACGAGAGCGAGGTGGAGGGACAGAGAGGGAGAGTAGACCGAAAGAGAGGTGGAAGGATGGAGTGAGGAAGTATATGAACGAAGGCGGTGCTGGTTGGGGGGGGGGGGGGGGGAGGGGTGTCGACTGACTGGGGACAGAGGTGCATGGGGGCGGTTCGTTCGTGGCCACACCTTCGGGGATCACGGCGTCAGGCAATAGATAGATAGATATATATATATATATATATATATAATTATATATATACTGCATATATATATATATTAATATATATATATATATATATATATATATATATATATAGTATATATACCACGTTTCACATAACCCATTACCAAACCCAGAAGCCGAAGTATAACAATTGTTTCCACAAACCGTGACACATCCATTCTGCACATGGACAACTTTTCAATATAGTTTTATATTCTCTTCCCCCAATTTCAATCAAGTGTGTGAGTTTGTGTTTTTCACCAGCAGCCCCAGTCAGTATTTTTGCTTGACAATTTAAGCGAATAAAAAACAGTTTCAAAACTACAAGTGCCATTTCTCATCATAGGGAAAGATAGTCCAGCTCTATCAAACAATGCTTACTGTGAGAAATACTCTTACCGTTTACTTCTGAATAGATGAAGTACATTCGTATTTGTGAGAGAGCACATATTTTATTATTTATTAATATAAATATACAGTAGTGCAGTCACGCAAGCTAAACATTATGTAATTATGACAATTTATTTATTCGAGAGGTGAAATTATAATAATCAACTTAGTTTATCAAATCTTAGGAGCAAATTCCACAAGCCGAAATGTTAACCAATTATATCCTATATATTGTGAGTTATTGCCTAAGGCTATACTTATTTCGGCGTAGGGAAGACCTATAGAAATATAAATGGTAAATAATTTTTTATTTTTATTTTTTTGTACGGACTTCATTATTTGTTTACTTATTGGTGTCATCTGTCTGGCTTCCCTCACTATTTCAGTGTATCTCTCTTACGCATAGAGTAATCTACCTAAATCTCACATATACCTCCTCATATTAAGCTCACTTCGCTAAATAAAGACTCCACTTTTCTTTTGGATACACTCAAAATCATGTTAATTACACTTTCAATATTTGGGGGAGGCACTTGTTACAGGCATCTTTGCCGTTTTTGTCTCCTTCATGTATATAACCAAACAATAAATAAATTAATATATAAATAACAAATTAAAATATTAAAAATGGAGACTGGATCAATATGTTGTGGCCATATTGACTTCCGATCATTATATTGTAATTATTTACCTAGGAATATGGCAACATTTTAGTACAGATACTCTATACAGTGAAATTTAGCTAGTTATGGAGGGTTTTATTTCTGGATCACTTTCTACCTAATGTATAGCCCCATTAGTTTGACATTTTAAGATGTTTGCTCTGTTAGTTTGACGATATTAAAGGGCTTGTCACACTATGACGATTTAAGTGCCGATGCACCATCACTTAACGAGTGCCGTGTGTCGGGGCCGATGCTTGGCGGTTGGTGGAGATTATCGGGATACATAGCACACGCGGTATGTGCTGCAGAGGCGTTAGACGCATAGTAGACGGGATCGAACGGCCTCATGCAGCGAAATTCTGGGAATATACAAATATAAAGGCCAATGACTGGCATTACCCCGGTGGCTAGCTCCGGACCCTAAATATCACGCACATACCAGGGTTAAGACACTTGGCACAGATCGCAGTACAGCTCCAACATATGCTCACAGTGTCACACTATCGCTGATTTTGTGTCGGCTACTGTACCTGACCAAATCAAAAAAGGGCCGCGCCGCATATAAAAACAGCACCCCCAAGAGTCCCAGCCTCAGTCACGTCCTTCACTATACCACCACGTCCATCGCTGCTTACCGCCTTGTCCTGTATCGCCCCAACCACCTGCACATGTACCCTCAACTACCTAAAACTTATACTGTTACTTGAACAGGACAACAGCGAGACTGAAATAGCTATTGGCGCCTTCTGACGCCGTTGCCTCCACATGTGACGGCCTGTGCTTCTCCGTGCATCCCCTATCGAAAAACTTGTGACGCTGTGTAATGCCCCGGTGCCGCTGCATTATTGTTTACATCGTAACGAGGCCGCCGCCTCACGCAGCCCCATGGCGACCTACCTTACACCGCCATATTAAGCTCGGTTCGCATGTGCACGAATTAACGTCCCGTCCGTCCCCGACCAAGAAAATAGGCAGGACGGCATCAATTTGGAGGCCCCATATGGCCACGATGGCCGTTCCAATGTTTTTTTGCCGCCGTTCTCATCCCGTTAGTCGGCATCTAGACGCCGCCAGGCTGCGTCTAGACGACGACTGCTCCCGTGTGTGTCCCGTGGGTGTCCCGACATAACAAGTTTTCTGGCAGTTGCCCCGACCCACACGGACCATTTTATGCTGCACAAAAAGGACGCCACCTAAGCACGGCGAATTAAGGGGTCGGGGACGGACAGGACATTAATTCATGCATGTGTGAACCAAGCATTACAGCGAATGACCGGCTGCGTCGTTACGTTGGTCGCATAACAGCCGCCGCCACTCTGCGATGCCATCCTGCATTCGTTACGTCCATCGCCATGACCTCACAATTGCCGACTCAAGCTTACTCGAGTTGAGCAGGTCGAACTTTTTTCAATTACCGATGCGCGCAGCATTAGGTGCCGACCTCGTTAAAACCCCTAAATCGTGGTGCGTCGGCACTTAAGTCGGAATAGTGTGACAGGCCCTTAAGACCTTTGTGCCATTTAGGTGTCGAATTTATTCTTGTGATTGATAGCGAGTCTGAAATAGCGAATCTGCAATAGGCACACTGACCCAAGCAAGAAATATGCATTTCACATCCGACGAGTCTTTCATAATACTCTCCAACAAACATCAGCTTGAAACTGATGACCAACTTTAGCTGATCACAATACTATACACTGTATATTTTCATTTGACGGTAAATTGCCAAATAAAACAGCCTGATGGTAGAGTCTCCAGCGATTCAATCCTAGGAATGTAATCACTGAATCGGAAAAATATAAAGGTTTTCCAGGTCCTGCTGTATATCCATTCCACACAGAACCATTTTGAAACTAGTGTCATGTGTTTGTTTCCCCTTGGTGCATTTTTTTTTTTTGTATACGTGTGGCTGTGTGTTATATTTCCGTAACCACATGCACAATTTTCGCTTGCCAATTAACTGACCCAATATTATATATTTTCCATATTACAGGAACATGTTTTGTTCATAGTGAAATAGTCAAAGACAATCGAAAATTCGAAAATTAATGATTTGAGAAATGTTCACACTTCTACCCTCTAATTAATATTAATATTAATATTATTTGTTGTGAACATGTATATGTTATACTGTCTTGATAGCGTAATTCATAAGTGCGCGGAATTTCTATGTGAGTATCCTAGGTTCGAGCCCTTGGAGTGCCACATGTATTTGTTGATTTTATTATTTGAGTTTAGAAGTGAAATTAGTTGGTGGGAAATATATAATAATTCTCTATCATGATTTATAAAAACATTTTGTATTCGAACTTTATCATTACGCTATTAATGTTAATAATAACATAGAAGATTACAGCCCCTAAGTTCAACAGTTTAAACCAAACATATTTTGATATTACAAATGATATAAATTAAACATAGGAAGACATACGAAATAATCGCAAATCAAGTCAGGTTTTCCAAACTTAACACGAAACTACTGTATTTAATTCAGGAAAAATCTCTAGAAATTAACCCAGGTTAAAATCTATTTCAAATATTCCTCTGCAACTACTATGTCTTTTCCTAAACTGAGTCAAAGTCTATGAGAGCCACACAAATGAAGGATAAATTGAGTTCAAGTAATGTAGCACAGACAATAGACATCAATTATGCGACATGTGAATATAATGTGAAGTGTATAAAAGTGGCTGCAACTATTCCTGCTCTATCTATTTCTTGAAGCCTTTGAATGGCCGTGGTCAGAAATTTGAGTTTTGGAGAGAGAGAGAGAGAGAGAGAGAGAGAGAGAGAGAGAGAGAGAGAGAGAGAGAGAGAGAGAGAGAGAGAGAGAGAGAGAGAGAGAGAGAGAGAGAGAGAGAGAGAGAAAGATAAAAAAGAGAGAGAGAGAGAGAGAGTGGCTATTAATTGTCTTAGTCAATCTATGAATATAACCAAATGTTTTGCATGGGTAGTGTATACATTTTAATATTGTGTCACTTCATCTGGTGTCAAATTTGTGTTCGACTTGGAGCGAAATGTTTTATTCGACATACGAAAGAATTGTAAGATCTTGTTCAGGAGTAAACCAAACTTCCATCCATAAATGTGTTTTCGTTTTATTTTTTTCTCCAATATATGATTACAGATTTGTGTTATTTTCTCCAAAGAAATCCACAGGTAATCCAAGAAAAAATTACTATAAAATCTTGGGTCCATGAAACCAAAGGAAACCATACACCTCTCCCATGATAATAATACTTCTGGTAAGCGAGTATGTCAACTTTTTGTTTTTCACACATTTTTGTATATTTGTTCATTATTAAATTGTGTTTGTTTTCAGTCAACCCTAAATAACTGAGTGTTTTTGTGTTCAGTTCTCGGCTAACTAAGCACACCAGCTAGTCTAATATTATATAACCGTGCCTTATTGAAACATGAACACCAATTTGATCAGTATACTTAAACATAAGAATCCTCTTAGACTCACCTCCCCCTAGTTTTTTGAGAGCGGAGATGGAAGTGATCGGATAAAAATATATTAGATATGTTTTTATGTCTTTAAAAGAAAAAAAAAAAAAAAACGAGCTGCTTGTATGATTGCATCAAGGTATATGGGATATTGTAGGCACCAATCGAGCAGCGCAGTGCCCAGGGGAGGCCGGCCACATAGGCATATGATAAATGAGATGACAGGGTTGCAAAAAGCCAAGCTAGCAACCCCATCAGATGTCCTCACAAACCACGGAGAGAGACAACAAACCAGAGCCAGACTAGCAAACATCAAGGAGAGAAAAAGAACAAAGCGAGGGGCACAGACACGAGCAGAAAAAGAAACAACGCAGTCTACCATCATCAATTAAAGTCATATATGGTGTCAAGAAACAACGCAGTCTACCAGCATAAATCAACGCCCTCTACCGAGACCTACGGGAAATGCAGGGCCACTCATCAAGGATGACCTGGTTCAGGGCCAATCACCTGGGCCTCTTCCGGGCCAATCACAAGATCCGAGATACGGGACAAAGGCGTATCCAACCCAAGAACCGGATTTGGATTATAATGAAGAGGAGTTTATGCTAATTCCTCATCAAGATCCGATGTTCTTTTTCAACAGATGTGACCAGATTAACCACCTCTACAGTGCGGAAGATCACCTATAGCAACAATAGCAGATCAACAGAGAGTAACGAAAGCTTTGCATACAACATTGAAAATAGATGAAAGTACAAATCAATGCAAAACAATTTTCCTGCAACCATGCAAGCTTTCTAAAATATGAGTTTAATTTTAAGAAATATAGAATAACAATACCCATGTATTCCTATGTCGATTATATTTTTAAGGCAATTATTAACTTCACAATAATTAAAAGATCGAAATCCATTTGTCCCTACTATTCCGAAATGAATTAATCAAGACTCAATGTATCATCTGAATATTACCTGCCCGAAATATATATATAATCGATAGGCAAACACGAGGCAATACCTTCCACTAGCATTAGGGCGATCAGTGGGTATATATATACCAGTGTCGGAGTTACTTCCGAATAGGGCTAGCCAATTTCCCTATAAAAAGTTCAACAAGTGTGGCGACCCGGAGGTGTGTTAGACGAGCTAGATGTGACCTTTTCTAGTTGTGTGTGAGAGCGGCAGTTCCCTCTGGTGCCAAACAGAAGGAGGAACTACGAGTCTTACGTCAACCAGATTCCCTCTCATGGATCTCACTTCTCCTAATCACCCCCACCCTAAGTGTCTATGTGTTGCTGAGTTTTGGGAATTATTGTGATGGTTATATAAAATATGTTAGTGTTCAATTTAACGTTATCATAGAGGCCTATTCTGGACTCTCCTTACCCCAATTTTTCTCTCACGTTGGGAGAACATACCACACAACTGTGCAGGTTAATTACATATATAATATTTGGGATTTAACTGATTTAAGTCCACGTCATCGTTATATATACTTTTTACCTACGATATATACCCTATACTACACGTAATACTTAGTGAACACTCAGATTTTATTCAGTTGTGTTATTATTTATTGAGTGTCCAAGTTAGTAGTGAAGTGTACAAAGAGAGCATAATTTTCCTTTTATATTTAATTTCAAATTCCGGACAGTGCTACGTCCATTTTTCGTATGAGATCAATTAGAGTACAGTTTCTCCTGTATTAATGTAGGAAACCCTTCCGTTGAGTTTGTTTTAACTTATGTTCAATATTTCTAATCTATATTAGTTCTTATGAATAATTCGATCAACCACGTTGCACGGTTAAAAATATTATTTTAAAGCCAGTTTGGCAATTCATATTGTACCTTCCTGTGTTTCATGAGCCTTTATATTCGGCTATTATAAGTCAATACGTCGTTCTGTGTCTTTATTTTATTTTATACTTTATCAGCCTTTATTTTGGCTATTACAAGTCGCTACGTCATTCTGCGTCTTTATTTTATGTTATAATTCATCAGCCTTCATTTCGGCTATTAACAGTCACTACTTCGTTCTGTGTCTTTATTTTATTTCCAGAAGTTTGTTAATTTATTCAACCTTACTGTTTGTCTAGCTAATATTTTAGCTATATTTATTCACTACACGTTTTGTGAATTTGAATTCCTCATTAACTGTGACTCTAGCTCATTTACAACTATAATTATTGTTCGTATCTTGTGCGAGTGATTATTCACCAGTGTTCTATTGTAGTTAAATTACAAATTTAATTGTCGTATAACCAGGATTAAAGTCAAATTCATATCTTGTCATCCTAATTTAACGTTGCACTAATTCATATATTTATTCAGGCCGACCGCAGTAACTTTGATCCTAACTCCACGTGCGGCAGCTTTTGCCCACCTACCTTGCCTGGTGACCTCTTTATTTTCTAACCACGCTTACCTGCGCACACCTGAGTATACGATCTTAGTTGTCCACATTTGTTAACTTTTATTCCTCTCTGTGTACACTAACCACGTATATATATTGTCATCATATTTTATGTTATATCTTGTATAATTTATATATTTCACGTTTGATGCTTTGTAAGGGACACATTTATTCATGAAGGAGTAAAGTATAGTTAACTCTTTCCAAGTCATCATTTATTCATGAAGGAGTAAAGTATAGTTAACTCTTTCCAAGTCATCATTTATTCATGAAGGAGTAAAGTATAGTTAACTCTTTCCAAGTCATCATTTATTCATGAAGGAGTAAAGTATAGTTAACTCTTTCCAAGTCATCATTTATTCATGAAGGAGTAAAGTATAGTTAACTCTTTCCAAGTCATCATTTATTCATGAAGGAGTAAAGTATAGTTAACTCTTTCCAAGTCATCATTTATTCATGAAGGAGTAAAGTATAGTTAACTCTTTCCAAGTCATCATTTATTTGCCATTGAACTTATACTCTTTAGTTAAGATACGGATGTGCCATGACCCTGTATTTATTGTTTAAGAAATAAAAACTAGTGTACTTACTTCATGTGTTTATTGTGTTTGGATTGTGATTGAGTAATCTAGAAGTATTACTAATAATGCTAGCTATGTTCCTGTCGGGCAGGATTGTATTCTAAGTATCCTAAGCAAGGAACTTACGAGAATAAACATTAAAGCGAGTTGGATTACAACGACGCATAACAATAATGATTTACTGAAACCCCTGTTTAATTTGCGTGGCTACCCCCACTGTTTCTATTTGTGCTTCCCCTACACAGAGAGTAATCCAGCTAACTCTCACACACATCTCCTCCTCCTATTCATTTCACTACACTTAACAAGAACACCACACATCTTTCCAAAACGTCTAAATTACCTATAATGTATTTTGATTTTGGCTCTCTGTCGCTCTTTCAACCATTGGGGGAGACACTGGTTATGGGCGACTTTACCTTTCATCTCCTTCTTATACATAGATAAAAAACCCAATAAAGTCCAATTTTCTGGACATACAGAACTTGAGGCAGATTATGTCGTAGGATGAAGGAAAGATAGTTTGAGGCAGAGCGTTTCAGGGTTTACTTGTTAGGTGGAAGAAAGACTGGGCATATCGGTTCACTCTTGGGTTAGAAAGATGTACAGAATAGGAGTGGGAATGTGTTAACATCGAAGGAGGGTAGTTTATACATTAAAGATTTGTGCCAGACTCTATCAAAGGTTTTCGATATGCTTAGCGCAATAGAGAAGGTTTCACCGAAGTCCCGAAAGGAAGAGTTAGTAAGATAAGAAAGAAGATCACCAGTAGAGCCACTCTTAAGGATACCATTCTGGCGATCTGAAAGTAGATTAAGGGAAGACCAATGCTTAAGAAATGTTGAATTAAGAATAGTTTAAAAAACATTAGAGATACAAGATAAAAGAGCAATTGAACGATAGTAGGAGGGTTGAGAGCGGTCACCCTTCTTTGGGACAGGTTGAATGAGAGCAAACTTCCAGGAAGAGGGAAAGACGTTAGAGGAAAGGCAGAGACGAAAGAGTTTGCCTTGGCAGGGAGTCAGCACAGAAGAACTGTTTTTTAGTACAACAGGAGGAACACCATCCGGTCCGTACACGTTCTTAGTATTAAACCCAGAGAGGACAGAAAGTACATCCTTAGAGGAGAGGGAGGAATCATCCAAGATGGAGTTTTAAGAGAAAGTTTTATCCCTAAATAATGTGTATATTGAGATGCCACTGAGTTCCCTATTATAAAAATAATGTATAAAGTTAGAGACATATATGAAAATGACTCCAGATAATTAAAGGGGTTAATAGCTATTAATGACATCAGACTACGATTGTTTAATGCCCTTCACAAATAAAAAACTGACTTTCAAAATACCAGTAACACGGCACAAAACGAAGTGGGAAATATTCTCCAAGAAAATTCCAAGAAACAAGGCCCCTCTGATCCCGCACTTAATAAAAATCCTGGGCTCGCAATGCTTTCACTTTTTTCTCTTGGCGTCTCGGTTTTATGGAGGCACTTTAAAGCTGATAGGCAGTTGGAACGTGTTTACCTTTAACATTTCTGATGACATCTTGACATGCTAGAAATGGTTCTGCATGCAATTTCCGTGTAAAGCCTTTATTTGTTTTGCTTTACGTTCAAGAGTGTTAAGTAATATTAAACTTGGGGTAATTTCGATATGCTGCAATTGGCAGCGGTGGTCACCTCCGTATGTTAGCCCTTTGGACCTGTTGTGGATAACTGCGATACCCATGCCATACTGCCATACCCATAGCTTACTCTAACTGTTCCTTTTACTTATATATTTTCTAGATCTCAAGTGACGGCGTCTCTTCCGTGGATTGACCTCCCAATCTACCAAAATTAGAAGTCAAAGCGTCACATTTTTCCTTTGCCCTTCAAATTTCTCTTCATAATTGCTGAGGGACACAGGGCCCTGGGTGGGGCTTTGGTTTCCCGGGCGTTTCCGCACCCTCCTCAGCTCCTCACCATGGAGTGGCTTCGGTCACCCAGGCTTTATTGTGGTAGGCAGGGATGGTTCTGTGAGGGCGCTCGGTTATGGCATTGGCCTTGCTCGGGGCCTTGGGGCTGTTCGGCCAGGCAGTCTGGGGAACAACAACAAC
Source organism: Paralithodes platypus (assembly GCA_032716605.1). NCBI lineage: Eukaryota > Metazoa > Arthropoda > Malacostraca > Decapoda > Lithodidae > Paralithodes > Paralithodes platypus. The sequence goes on along the minus strand of CM064579.1, from coordinate 21,470,079 downwards.
AACAACAACAACTGCGAGGTTATCCAGCCTGGTATGCAAGGTTTACTGTATAGAATTAAGGATACCATAGTTTACTTCCAACGATGGGGAGTCTCAAATAACCCCAAGTGCAGGTTTGTATTTACAGCTACGTGTACGAAACCAGTGTGGGGAGATTGTAGGCACCAATCGATCAGGGCTAGACCCAGGTGAGGTTATAGGCATGTGATAAAGAGTCGCTGGAACTCCTGTTTCATTTGCTTGGCCTCTCTTACTGATTTTCTTTGTGCCTCATTTACACTGAGAGCAATCCAGCTAGCTCTCACAAACACCTCCTCCTCCTATCCACTTCACTACACTATACATGCACACCACACTTCATTCCTCCACACCAAAATTAAAAAAAAAAAAAAAATATATTAATTCTAGCCCAGCCTCTGAGTCCCCAGGGGGGACCCCTGACGACCCCACACAATTACCTGGACCTCGGCCTGTTACTCTTTATATTAATTTCTGCAACATTCGTGGACTTTCCTCTAACTTTCACTCTGTTGAGCACCATCTCTCCTCCTACAAACCTGATCTTCTCTTCCTCACCGAAACTCAGGTGTCTGTAGCAACATCCAGCAGCCCCTTCTCTGTATCCTCCTACTTTCTCTATCCTAGTTTCAAAGCCAAAGGCGGATGTTGTGCATATGTGCACAACAAACTCACTTGCTCTCGTGTTCCCGATTTCGACTCCTCTGAATTCTCAACTTTATGGCTCAAACTTTCCTGTCATTCTCTTACTAAATATTTCTGTGCTGTCTATCTTTCCCCTAACTCTACCAACTTTCCCAAATTCTTTGACTATCTAAACTCTACAGTGGAACACATTCTATCCATTTCTCCTTTCTCAGAAATCTCCATCTTAGGAGATTTCAACGTTCACCACCACCAATGGCTCTCCTCTCACACTACTGATCCACCTGGTGAACAAGCCTACGTCTTTTCTATCCTAAATGACCTAGAGCAGTTAGTTCAGCAACCCACCCGTATCCCAGATCGCATCGGAGATCGGCCCAACATTCTTGACCTGTTTCTAACTTCTAACCCTTCTTCTTATACTGTCGATCTTTTCTCTCCTTTGGGCTCCTCCGACCATAAACTTATCTCTGTCACCTGTCCTATCTCTCCAGTACGGCCACCCGATCCTCCTAGCCGGCGGCGCTTGTGGCACTTTGGCGCTGCCGACTGGGAGGCTCTTCTGCAGTACTTCTTTGATTTCTCATGGAATTATTTCTGCTTCCGTGGCCGAGGACCCTTGGAGAGTGCTGAATGCATTACTGAGGTAATCCTATAGGGCATGGAAGCATATATTCCATTCTCTTTCTCTCAGACTAATGCTAAAAAATCTTGGTTTACTCACGCCTGTTCTACTGCTGTCCGCAATAAGGAGGAAGCATTCAAACGGTACCGACGCCTTAAAACTCAAGACTCTCATTCTTCATATGTTTCTGCCCGGAATCAAGCCAAATCTGTTCTTCGACTTGCGAAACACTCTTTCATCAATAATAAATACACTGAACTATCCAACTCTAGCTCTTCCAAAGCTTTCTGGCATCTAGCCAAAAACCTCTCCAACAATTTCTCTTCCTCGTCTTTCCCTCCATTTTCCCACTCTGATGGCACAACCATCACTTCTTCCTCTGACAAAGCTAAACTCTTCGCTCAAACTTTTGCTAGAAACTCCACCTTGGATGATTCCGGTGCTATTCCTCCCTCTCCACCCTCCTCTCTCTTACTTATGCCTAATATCCTAATCTCTTCTAAAGATGTACTTTCTACCCTCTCTGGGCTTAACACTAATAAGGCGTACAGTCCGGACGGTGTTCCTCCTGTTGTTCTCAAAAACTGTGCTTCCGTGCGGACTCCCTGCCTAGGCAAACTCTTTCGTCTCTGTCTATCCTCTAACGTCTTCCCTTCATGCTGGAAGTTTGCTCACATTCAACCTGTCCCAAAGAAGGGTGACCGGTCTCAACCCTCCAACTATCGTCCAATTGCTCTCATTTCTTGTCTTTCTAAAGTTTTTGAAACTATTCTTGCTTCCAAATTTCTTAAGCATTTCTCTTCTCATAATCTGCTCTCAGATCGCCAGTATGGCTTCCTTAAGGGTCGCTCTACTGGTGATCTTCTTTCATATCTTACTAACTCTTGATCATCCTCCTTTCGGGACTTCGGTGAGACTTTTTCTATTGCACTAGACATATCGAAAGCCTTCGATAGAGTCTGGCATAAATCTTTAATTTCTAAACTACCCTCCTTCGGTTTCTATCCCTCCATCTGTGCCTTTGTCTCTAATTTCATTTCCAGCCGTTCCATTGCCGCGGTTGTGGACGGCAATTGTTCACTTCCTCACCCTATAAACTCCGGTGTTCCTCAGGGTTCTGTCCTATCTCCTATTCTCTTTCTAATTTTTATAAATGATCTCCTTACCTGTACCTTAATTCCCATCCATTCATACGCAGACGACTCAACCTTACACTACTCCATTACTTTTTCAGAACGCCCCAGCCAGCAATCCCTCAACGACAAACGTAATGAAGCCATAAAACTCTTAAATTCTGATCTAAATATTATTTCCAATTGGGGCAGAGAAAACCTTGTTAACTTTAATGCTTCCAAAACCCAATTTCTCCATCTATCTACCCGTCAGGATCTCCCAGCGGACTATCCCTTATTCTTCAACAATACAAAAATCAACCCTTCATCTTCTCTCAATATTCTTGGTGTCTCTTTTTCTTCTGCTCTCATTTGGAAGGACCATATTACCAGTCTTGCTAAGGCAGCCTCCCAGAAGCTGGGTGTGCTCAACTGCCTTATTGGGTTCTTTTCCCCTGCACAACTTCTTGCTCTGTACAGGGGCATAGTGCGCCCTTGTATTGAGTATTGTTCACATGTGAGGGGAGGTTCCTCTCACACCACTCTCCTAGACAAGGTTGAAAGGAAGGCCTTTCGTATCATTAACTCCCGTCCACTCACCAACTCTCTGCAATCTCTCTCTCTCCGCCGCAATGTTGCATCTCTCTCACTATTCTATCGCTACTATAATAATCAGTGTTCCTCAGAGCTATCCCAGTGCATACCACCTCCTTTACGTAGGGCACGTGGTACCCGTCTTGCAACTCAATCCCACCCCTACTCTGTGCAACTCTCCAACCCAAGAGTGAAACGTTACTCTCAAACTTTCTTCTACTCAACAGCTGAGCTCTGGAACTCTCTCCCAGAATCAGTCTTTCCCGCTTCCTTTGACTTAAATTGCTTCAAACTCCGTGTGTCCAGGCATTTTGGCTCGAACGTCCTTCGATTTTGGCCCTGTCACTCTTTCAACTATGGGGGAGGCACTCGCTATAGGCAGTTATGCCTTTTGCCTCCCTGAATCACATAGAAAAAAAAAAAAAAAAAAAAAAAAAAACATCCCTTCACGCCCTGCTCGAGACATTTCAATTGTTAGTTTAGCTACCTACCACTACACCCTAAAGACTGAAATCCTCAATAAATGCAAGTGAAGCAATCATATGGTTTCGCCCATACCTGTCTGCCTACCTTTACCTATTGCTTTGTCACCGATATGCATAATAATGATAAATGTATTAGCGTATCCTCTTCTTCCCCCAAATACTGTATATGTCACTGAGGCACAAATCTCACACGCATCTGTTTTGCTCTCTATAATAATCGTGCTCCCGTCCACCTATTTATCTGTCCATCTGTCGGTGTATGTTTTTCTTTTAACCCGTGGAGCCCCGGCTAGTTTTGTAATGTTTGCGCACCAGAACCCGGCCGGTTTTCAAAAAAATTGTTTTATTCCAGAAACAATAGCGAATGGGTTAGGAATGAAGGAAAAAACACGAAAAACCGCTCAAAAAGCTTTAAAAATGGTCCTACAGAGCCCCCGAAAACGGATTTTACAAGAGTAAAAAATTGAAGGCAATTATCCCAAAAAAACAGGTTATTGCGCGCTCGCGCGCACGCACGTGGCCCTTGAGAGTTTTCAACCATCGGCACGGTTGCGTGGGATACGTACACAGTTCCCATACAAATCTGAGCCCTCTTGAGTGGCTACACCTGAGGTTACGGTCGGCGCAATTAGGGTGACGCGTCAGGCGCGTCTCTGGGGCTGTGCGTTACATACATCGCCGACGCGTCAGACGCGTCGCTGGGGCTGTACGGGTTAACGGGGGATGGGCCGCTTTTCTGGACCACTATCTCCCTCAAGTTTCCGCCCACTTGTTGCGGAAAATGGAGATCATACAGATAACAAAGTACAAATGGCGAATATCCTAAATAACTATTTTGCATCAGTTTTCACGTCGGAAGATACTACCGGTAACCGACCTACCCCTACGAATCAATCAAATGGCACTGAGCTCGAAAACTTTACGATTTATGAAGACGATATCCTGTTCGCAATCAACAATTTGAAAGTTAATAAAACCCCAGGCCCTGATAAAATATCCCCAAGGATCCTAAAAGAAGCAAAACACGAATTATTAAACCCACTCGCAAATCTGTTCAACAAATCATTGAATGTTGGGATAGTTCCAAACGAATGTAAACTAGCTAACGTGACACCCATATACAAAAAAGGAAATAAGTCCTCTCCCGGCAATTATCGACAATTAGCTTAACATCGGTAACGGGCAAATTAATGGAAACCATTATAAGGGACAAAATAGTAAAACATTTGGAAGAAAATAATTTAATAAAAGATTCTCAGCACGGTTTTAGAAATAAACGTTCATGCTTAACAAACTTACTCGACTTCTTCAATGATGTTTACAAATCATATGATAAGGATAGAGCAGTTGATATAATATATCTCGATTTTCAGAAAGCTTTCGATACCGTACCCCACAAGAGACTAATTGACAAAATAAAAGCTCATGGCATAACATGAAAAACTCTGAAATGGCTCGAAAATTGGCTCTCAGACCGTAAACAACGAGTTGTAATAAATGGTGAAGAATCAGATTGGTGCAAAGTAAATAGTGGCGTTCCCCAGGGTTCGGTATTAGGTCATATTCTTTTTATAATTTACATAAACGACTTAGACGAAGGAATAGAATGCAAAATTTCGAAATTTGCTGACGATACAAAAATTACTAATAAAGTAACCTCAACAGTACATTGGCAAAAACTACAAGGTGACCTAGACACTTTAGAAAACTGGGCAGAAAAATGGCAAATTAAATTCAACATAGAAAAATGCAAAGTATTACACATCGGTAGTAACAACGCTAAAAAAGATTACTCAATGAACAACATTCAACTATCAAATACAAATAATGAAAAGGATCTGGGAGTTATAATATCAAGTGACCTGAAGCCGAGTAAACAGTGTACAGAGGTAATAAAAACTGCTAATAAATTGGTGGGTTTCATCGGCAGAACATTCAAATTCAAATCAGAAAAAATCATACTTACTCTATTCAACTCATTGGTGCGTCCCCATCTCGAATACTGCGTGCAATTCTGGTCACCGTACTACCGAAAGGACATAAATAAACTTGAAAGGGTGCAACGCAGAGTCACTAAAATGATACCTAGATTGCGTAATAAACCGTACGAAGAGCGCTTAAAAGAACTAAATTTGTTTAGCTTAACAAAGCGCAGAATGAGAGGTGACCTAATAGAGGTGTTCAAAATCTTCAAGGGATTCAGCAACCTAAATGTAAGCGAATTATTTACGATCAATCAAGCAAACACGAGAAACAATGGTTATAAGATTATAGGCAAGCGTTTTCATTCTCACGAGGCGAAGCATTTCTTCTTCAACCGCGTTGTGAATAATTGGAACAGACTACCCTCGAACATTGTAAACTGTAATACTGTCGAAACATTTAAGAACCATCTGGATAAACACATGGCAAATAACCCCCGATTAACAGTTTCTTTCAGAATAACGCGCAACGAAATGTCAACGCATACCGCAATGTATATTGATTTTCATACATCTGTTCCCTTTCAGAATTGTAGTAAATACCTGTAGAGTTAGCTTAGATTACAAATCAACTTCTTTTTTCTCCCTGTCCTGTCCGAATTTCCGTGTCAGTTTTTCAATACTGCATGGTATTTTTCCTATCAGTTTCCATGCCAGCATTAGCTGGAGGGAGTGGTGGAAGGGGAGGAGCCTTCTTCTTTGCTATCCTTTTCTCTACCTCGTAGTCAGTAGATTAGTAGTTTTAGATATCCAAACTGCCCCGTAAGGACCAATAGGTCTGTTGCAGTTTGTTCTCCTTTGTATTCTCTTTTGTATTCTCCTTTGTAAGTTTAGCCCCATTAGTTTTCAGATGTTAAGATGTTTGCCCCATTAGTTAGTCGATTTTAAGACCTTTCGCCCCATTTCGTCGTCAATATTTTGACCTTTCGTGCTATTTAGGTGTCGATTTCTTCCTTGGCAAACGACAGTGAGCCTGTAATGTTGGAAGAACCGCATAGACCATGCGGTCCCTACTAGGTGGTCAATGCCTTAATACTACTAGACAGGGACAGTTTATAGTAGAAGAATAGGACAGCAAAGTAGAACGCTCTCTCTCCAGCCCCCACCCACGCCCCGCTCCCTCCGGCTAAAAAGCCCTACCGGAAAATAGGAAGAAGTGTAACCTTATGGGTCAGGAAATGCCCACAAGGCAAGTTTTGTTATAGAGTATAGAAATATATTAGTTTGAAAAGGAAATTACACTTACCTACTGATTAATTCATAATAATCAATCTCTATCAGATGATCGTCCAGTCTCTTCTTAAACCTGTCAATTGAATTACTGTCGACCACCTCCCTTGGTAAACTACTCCACTCTTTAACCGAACAGTATGTGAACACATGTTGTGTCACATCTAGGCATGCCTTCTTTCTAATTCATTTAATTATAGCAGTGTTATTAATTGTGAACAGTGCACTGATATCTACTCTGTCAAATCATGAAATTATTCTAAAACACTCGAAAATTTGGCCTCGTAACTACCATTTCTTTAGCGAGAACAAATTGCATGTATTTAATCTTTCATAATATAGTTATTTCTCAGAGAGGGAATTAGCTTAATTAGTTTATCATTGTTTTTATAGGGATACGGGGACCAGAACTGAAATTAATTATCTCGTTTTTAAAGGTAAAATTTATATTGAACCTCAAGAGAGAGAAAGAGAGTACAAAGGAAATCAAGCAACAATATTTCTAGTGACACATCTAGGCTGCTTGTCCTCCAAAACACTGAGGATCAAGTGTCCCAACAGTAGTTTATAGTGGGTAAAGGACCATTGGAAAGGGAACTACTGCCCTGGCACTAATATCCGTGGCAGGATTAGGAAGTTAGTAGGGGACAGATGGTTTAGTAACATAACACATTTATTAGTGATCTTTCGTATATCTGGGAAAAAGAGAGTAACGTCCAAGTAATATATACTGTATATGCAATAATCCTTGATGAATCTGAGGGGGGAATATAATATAGTTAATTCATTCACAAATGCAGGCAGTCGCAGGTTTGATGCAAGATACTTGTCTAGGCGAAGTTTAAAAGAATCAACGGTGCTGCAGTCTATAACGTCTCTAGGAAGCTCATTCCACAAGTTGATAACTCGATTAAAGAAGACATTTTTAGATTCGTGCGAGTTAAACAATTTACCAATAATTTTGCAACCGTTTCCCTGCGTGTAATTAGATTGGTCGATAGTGAAGTACTTACTACATTTCATATTGTCGATGCCATTGATGATTTTGAACACTTGAATTAAGTCGCCTCTTAATCTGCGCTGGGTTAAAGGAAATATATTTAATTCTATAAGACGCTCGTCGTATGGTTTGTTCTTTAGGCTAGGTATCATCTTGGTAGCTCTACGTTGAACTCGTTCTAGCTTGTTTATATCATTTTGGTAATAAGGGCACCAGGATTGAACGCAGTATTCCAGAAGAGGGCGGACTAAAGAATTGTAAAGAGTTAGGATAACTTCTTTGGATCTATGCTCAAATGACCTGCCTATAAAGCCAATTATTTAGTTTGCCTTCTTAACAATTTCTGAACATTGTTGACTCGGTTTTAGGTTACTCGATATTGTTACTCCCAGATCGGTTTCTCTGTCTACACTCTTAAGCCGAGTGCCATTCATCGAATAGTTTGCTTTCTCATTTTGCTATCGATATATAGTACTTTACATTTATCCGCATTAAAACTCATTTGGCAAATTTGGGCCCAACATGACAACTTTTCTAGATTGTGTTGCATATTGTCAATTTGTTCTTTTGAGAGTACGCTATTTGCAATTTTTGTATTGTCAGCAAACTTTGAGATTGTACAGGTGAGACCCTCATCTATGTTGTTGAAGTAAATTAGAAAGAGAATTGATTCTAGTACCGGTCCCTGGGTACCCAGCTACTTACAGTACATTGGTCCATTTAGATACCTTACCGTTTATGACTACTCTTTGCTTTCTGTCGCTGAGCCAATTGTCTATCCATTTCAACACACCGTCTTGCATTCCATGCACTTTTAGCTTTAGCAGTAAATGTTTGTGGGGAACTTTGTAAAGGCCTTTTGAAAATCAAGGTATATAATATCTACAGCTTTACTCTAATCTTAAAGGTTCAGTCTATCCTGGAAGAAGTCTAAAAGATTTGTTACATAGGAACGGTTGTTTACGAAAGCCATGGTGTGTATCTTTACCCCTTAGCTGCAGGCTTATTTGTGCTACTTAGCGCATATTAAGGCACTCCTGAATTATTAATAAAGTATCTGAATTAATAAACTGTATTCTGCCAAAAACTAAGCGAAAATAGCTTCAAATTGGCACCAGAACGAGATTCGTAGGTGGCGGGGTTCACCCGCAGCGTTGCCATAGACATTCGGGAAAACTCGCCAATTATTAGCTCTCGCTCGCCCGGTAACACTGTCGAGACAGCCACGCGAGACCACAGTCAACCTCATTGAGCAGCTGGCTGCTCTGAGGGTCGGACCGAGGTCCCTCACGCTCCATCCCACTGACACTCAATTTCTACGGCTTTTACAGGCTTTTAAAGTTTGGAAAGTGCTGTAAATTGCCATGGCGTTCTGGAACGTCACCCGCAGCATAAGGGTTAAGTATGTTATTTTCCTCCAAGTGATTTAGGAGCCTCTCTCTTATGAGTGTTTCTAGCATTTTACATACAACTTAGAATAAGCTAAGTGGACTAATAGTTACTGGGTAGGGATTTGCTGCCTTTTTTTAATATCGGTGTTACGTTGACTAGCTTCCACTGATCAGGCATAGTTCCACACTGCAAGGATTTATTGATTAGAAATGTCAGTGATTTGGAGAGCTCATTCTTAGCTTCCTTTAGAACTCTAGGTGAGATTGTATCAGGTCCAGGCGTTTGATTTACCTTGAGTTTATCTAAACATTTCAATACTGCTCTCTCTGTAATGGTGATATTGCTTAGAATATCATAATTATCAATCTGAATCAGCGATGTTGTAGGGATATCACTGAGGTCTTCTGTTGTAAAAACTGATGCACAGAAGGTATTGAGGGCATTACTCATTTGTTCTTCGTCTTTGGTGTATTCTCCAGAGAGAGAGAGAGACAGGTACCTAGAGCTACATAGATACACAGACCATTTGCTCCAATCCAGGCAATGTGGCTATAAAATTTATCGGGGAGTCATTCCCATAAATTAAGACAGTGGCAGAAAAGGATAGAACAGCAAATTACCTCCCCCCCCCCCCATCTCCGGCAAAAGCTTACTGGACATTAGTTAGAAGGATATCCTTACATGACTGAAAATGCAAAAGTACATATTTTTTAGAAAAGAGATAAGCTATAGGTAGCGACAGCGAACTTGACAATAATCTTGGGCCCTTAACTTCTTATAACTCGAAATGGATGTAAGCAATCGGGCTGACGTTTCTATAATTTGGGAAAAAGTTAGGTGTGGACATTTACAGGCCAGTTTTCTCTAGCCCTTTTGAGATACTGTACAGCGAAATCAGGGATCAAGATTATTATTAAGTTCGTTGGTGCTACCTATAGTATGTAATGCATCCCGTTACTATTGTGTGTTGTGCTCCAATACACCTATAACTCAGAGCTAGTGATGAGTTAATGTACTTAAATGAGTCAATGGTAATACATTAAGTGTCTTTCTATCATGTAATTTGTAAAATCATGATTGGTACTGTCTAGATTGGTTCTGTAAGCCCTTAACTTGATAATATTGCCTATGGCAGGGAGCATTTGGGGAAGGGTAAGTAGGGTTTCCATGTCTATGTTGTTAAATCCTTTGAGTGTTTATAAATAATATATTAATTTACCTCTTAGTCGTGGTTTCTTAACCCCTTCTATTCCAGCGACGTCTTTTTAAATTTATTCTGGCTACTATTGGACGATTTATGCAGTTCTAAAAGGCCCTCCAACAATTAACTGACTTCGAACTATCTCACTTAACCCTTTTTACTACCTCAGATCTTTCCCAAACTGCACAAAATCGTCTAAATATAGCAAAAATAAGTAAAGGACGTCGCCGTTACAGCAGGGGTTAAGTGAGAATAGGTCGAGTTCCTGCAACCTCTCTTCGTATGACTTGTTTCTGAGAGAAGGAATACATTTGGTAACTCTTTGCTGCACTAAGACCTCACTTAGTGAGGCCTTAGTGAGCTGACATTATGGCAGTTGGACATAGTTTTTGAACAGAACTGTACAAAGTCAATTATGGCATAATAGATTTTTCACAGACTAAGGATGCACCTCTCATACCTTCCTCAGTCCTCGGCTTCAAAAGAAAAAGACATCATTAATGTATTTTTAACATGGGTGGCCAAAACTATCATGATATTATATATTTTTGCCTCAGATCTCACGATAATAATGGTGCCTATTGGAAAGTGATTTACATATTTCCAGCAAAATATTTGATATTAAATCAAGTAAAAAGTTTAATGGGAAATAATTATTTATAATCCTAGTTGTTAGCTGTAAATTAAAACTAAAATAATTAGACTTGTCATCGAATACTAATGATTATCAGAGAGTATTGTAATCAGCTTAAGGGGAGACTGACCGTTTGTTTGGTCTATTAATTAATTTATTCATATGTTTTTTTAGTTTCCTCGCTAGACCTCTATCAAGCTTAGAAAAACACCCCCTAGACCCCCCTTTAAGATAAATTTGTACATTTTTGAGTAGACAAAATTTCCGGCCGAAGGCCGGTTCCTCTTAAAATTGCAGACTCGCTATCGCTCGCCAGGAAATAATCGACACCTAAAGGGCACGAAAGGTCTTAATATTGACAACGAAATGGGGCTAAAGGTGTTAAAATCGCCAAACTAATGGGCCGAACGTCTTATAATCTCAAAACAAGTGGGGCTAAACATTAGGGAGAAGGGGGTCCAGAAAAACAGTATGCCTCACCTTAATGTTGGCCAGACTAGAAGAGGAAAACAAATATTATCAAACTGAAAGGGATGGTCGACATTGTTTTAACCTCCAATATTAGGACATGCCTTGCCTTTGCTGTAATGTTGTTCTCGTGGCCTCTTTATATGGTAACCTTCGATCGGTAACTATGCTCTGGCAACATTTGGTAACTGTTTTGCACTGGTAATGACCACTACACAACAACGTGTATTGTTTAAGGGGAAGTTTTTGTTTTTAGGTCTTCCTTCTTCCTCATGTTTAGCTACTTAAGGATTCAGGTTTAAGAAGTTCGGCCTATTAATTTGGTGATTTTAAGACTTTCACCCAATTTCTTTGTCAATATTTAGACCTCTAGGGCCATTTAGGTGTCGATGTTTTCCTAGCGAGCGATAGCGAGCCAATAATATAGGAAAAAGGCCAGGACATCTTTTACCGAAAAATGTAAAAATATATCTAGGAGGAGGATCTTGGCGATGTTTTTTAAGCTTGATTTTGTTTAAGCTAGGGAGGAAACTAAAAGAAAAAGAAAACAGATAAATACATCAATAAATCGGCCAATAAATATATCCTCCCCCCTCGCTAAAGGTGATGAAGTCCTATCAACAGGTAAATTTAGACACATAGCCAAATGAGTTTGAAACATTGGTGAAAAGGATGACAACATTCAAGCTATGATGTAAGTAGGGGGAAGACTTGAGAGGAGATTAGTATTAATTTGTATTTTGGTTTCCATATAAAGGGTTAAGGGGAGTAATGGAAGGAGTAATTAATGGGGCACTTAAGGGGGTTGACCTGCTTTTTGTTATTTCTGTCCTTTTCTATCTTTTTCTGGCTTGTATCCATTTGGCCCTATTCAGCCTACTGTTTTAAGACGTTTATCCCCACCCAGGTGTCAATTTTTTACTGGTGAGCGGTAGCTAGCCAGCATATTTTTTATTTGTATTTGACAGCAGGCTAAATTTGTAAATTTTTCGATAGAAAAATTTCTCCGGCGAAGCCGGGTCTCTTCATATAATGCTGGCTCGCGATCGCTCGCCAGGAAGAAATCGACACCTAGATGGGGATAAAGGTCGAAGAGGTCTGCAACAGAGTCCCAAATCGACGACAAATATTTTGCATCCCAGGAGCTGGATTGGACGACATTGTGGAAGCCTTCGAAGATACCACAAAGGATGCAAACGAAAATACCCTTTTCGTCATCCATGCTGGTTCAAAGGACATCATGCGCACCAGATCCGAAGAGTTGATGGTGAAATATCGCAAGATGATCCAGCACTACAAAAACAAGTCAAAGAATATCATCATCTCAGGCATTCTCCCCAAGATCGACGCACCTGACAAATTCTACGACAAGGCCTTCAGCACAAATAGGCCTAGCCGACTAAAATATTTGTGTCTGAAGGAAAAAGTTGAATTCATCAACCTCTGGGATAATTTCTATAACCAGCCTACTCTGTTCCGCAAGGATGGCACTCATCTAAATTCTGTGGGTTCAGCACGCATGGGTCGTCTCCTACACGAAGCAGTCCGCAGCCATGGATCAAAAAACGCAATCCGAGAAGAAGCAGCAGCGACATAAATCATCCAACGCCAAGCAAAAAACAGATGCAACCGAGGACCACCTGCGATAAGGACCGAAGACAGCGAGGACCGAGGACAGCCATAAACATACATGTAGATCCGACAAGAACCAACAATATTATTAAAGAGCGTTCCGTGAGTTCTAAAATAACAAATTTAAAGGTTTTCTATGCAAACGCTCGTAGCATACGCAATAAATTTTCAGATTTAGAGGAGCTAGTGTTTACAGAAAATTATGATGTGATTGGCATAACAGAATCTTGGCTCAATACAGAAGATAGAGACTTTTTAGCAGAGTATTCACTTCCCGGTTATGTAATGTTTGAGAAAAGCCGAATAAATCGAAATGGAGGTGGCGTTTTACTTTATATCAAAGAAAGTCTTAACCCTACCCTCTTGTCAAAACCTCAAATTGTGAACGTCGACACATCTTTTGTGCTAATAAAGAATAATAAAGGTACAAAAATAATACTAGCATTAATATACAGACCTCCAGCTCAATCAGTGCAAACTGACCGAGAAATTTACGAACAAATTGCAGATGTAAGTAACTCGCAAGATACCGTAATTTTTGGCGACTTTAATTTACCTGTGACAAAGTCGGGCGATACTCTTACTTCACACTCCGGACATGACTTTTATACGAACTTGCAAGAGAGCTCGCTTTATCAATTTGTTCGAACACCGATCCGTGGTAATAACGTTCTTGACATTGTACTTGCAACAAAAGAAGAATTAATAGAGAATTTGAATGTTGGTGATGAATTCAGAAACAGCGACCATCGTACGATAACTTTCACTTTAAAGTTTACTAGCCTCTCCGCGGCGCACAGGGGGTTTTCTACAGGGTAAGACTGTGCGCACCTATGATGATTTTGGGACCTATTGCCAATTTCGATAAAAAGTACATCATCGTGTAGGGAATGTTTGCGTGCATCGGCCCATATATATTTGACCCCCCAAAAAATGTCTGGGGGGGGTAGGGGAACGGTCCGTAGTTGAAAAATGTGGAGCGAATGGCACCGCGCGGCTAGATTGTCATCGAGCGGCGAGATTTCCCTGCCGAATATTTACGCGCGCAGGGGATAGAAGGAGAGGGAGGAGGGGGTGGGTTACCGCGTATTATCACGTATATCTCCTTTTTCGAGCCCTTTTAGGCTATTTAGAGTATGTATACGTGTAGGGCACCCATATAACAATGAATATGCCTCATAGTGACCAAAAATTCCAGTATTTAAGGGAATTATAAGAGAATATTTAGGCGGGAATGAAGATGTGTTGGAGGTTTGGCGGCAATTTATGAGCTGAGAGTGTGGTTTACGCCATACATATCACGTATATCTTGTACGTAGAGCACTGTCACGCTATAATACAGACTTGTACGTATGTATACGTGCCATATATCAAAATATATACCGCATATAAACCAATTCATGCGATATTTACGCACATTATCAATGAGTTTCTATGCGTGAACCAAGGTGTGAGTGAGTTGTGGTGGGAATGAAAGGGGGAGAGGGTGTGTTACGCCATAAATATCACGTCAATCTTGTATTTAGAGCACTCTCATGCTATAATAAAGACGTGTACATATGTAGGCGTCCCATATAACAAGGAATATACCGCATATAGCCCAATTGATGCGATATTTACGCAAATTGTGAATGTGTTTCTAGCAGACGGAAGCCTGAAAGGGGGGTTGGGGGTGGGTGGGTGGGTGGGAGGGAGGCATGCAGGGGTGCAGTGAGTGAGTGAGTCGTGGAGAGATGGAAGTCAGGCAGATCTCTAGATAGATAACCAGCTTAGTGATAATTGTGGAGGCGCCCCAGGCGTATTGATGTTTGGTTTTTTGACCCTTATGTCTACCAGATGGCTGGTGTTCGTTGCCATCAACAGGTCTACAATAACATGAGTCAGGAATGGAGAGAGAGAGAGAGAGAGAGAGAGAGAGAGAGAGAGAGAGAGAGAGAAACTGAGACATGCGTATGTCGTACATCTAAATGGACTTCAGAATTGCATTTTTATGCAAGCAGACATTGCATTTTAGACACATGTGAAGTACCACAGAAACATGTAGGCCATTGACTGTAAATAAAGTACTATATTTATAGACCACCAGCGACGGTGCTGAGTCAACACAGGCAGATTGCCTGTTGTGATAGAGGGCTAAATATAGACTGGTGTCTCCTTACACCTGCGAAAGGGTAGATTGCCACCAGAGAAACGTTTACTTATTTATTTCGAAGTAATATGCAATCTAAATGTATATTCGAGACCTACTGCAATTATTTGTATGACAGTCATGACTATGTATAATCCAATATACGCGCGTAGGCGAGACATAAGAAAGCTGGTTGAGCAATTTTCGACACCCACACAGTTATTATTCATTTTTATTTACAATATTATACAATACAAATGTATTTGTGAAGAGTATTTTATCCATTATTGTATTTATACCAATTTTGTTCCCAGACAGAGCTGCTGTAGCTGGAGAATCAAGGAGCGGCAAGGGTCACCTCGTGACCGCCTGACCGTGTGAAAATGAGTGGAGTCACACTGAGAGGGGCAATTTTGCTGAGTGTTTGGGCAATTTTTGACAGAATAAAGTTATATAATTACTAATTCTTGACAGAGACAAACTATTATAAACCTTGGCATGATATAATTGATAATCCCATCAATTTACAAACGTAAATTGGTGGGATAATTCATTTTTTTTGTATATTGTCATTTCGATTGTACACACGAAGTTTTGAGTGATATTTGGTATGAGCTCCTGTGGCATGGTTGGTAAGGTCGCGGACTGGAAAACTCAAAGTGTCGTAGGGTAGTGGGATCGAATCCAGGAGGGGGTTATGGGGAAGGTTTTATATTGTCTAGAAAAATTTTTATAAATTTTTTTTTTTTACAAGATCATGCCATTGTATTCAAACAATATGAAATATTCATAGAATATATCATATTGTAAGAATACAATGACATGACCTTGTTTTTTTTTTTTTTTTATTGTTTTATTTTATTATCATAGTAGGTTTGACATGATTTATTGAAACATATTTATTTTTGTACAATTCATTTGAGGTAAGAAAAATTATATACACATTACTTAGGCTAATAACAAACATATATATTGATATACTAAAAAAATAAGGCATATTACATGTAAATCTTTGAAACTTATAAACTAAATAATGAAACATACAATTATATAATGTAAAAGCTATATCACAGGGACATCTTTGGAACTTATACATTATATAATATATGTTACATTATGAGGTAGCGTGATCAATTAGGTCAGGTCAGGTAAGGTAGGGCGCGAGTCCAGGGCAGGGCAGGGCAGGGCAGGAGGCGAGTCCAGGGCAGGGCACGGGGCGAGTCCAGGGCAGGGCAGGGCAGGGCAGGGGCCGACACTCAGTAGTTCTTGAAGGTGTGGTAGTCCCTGAAGCAGTCACCCAGGCAGAGTGCAACTTTGCACTCGGCGCACATTGAGGTGACTCTTTTGGTCACATGGGGTTTCCTCACACTGGAGCTGCAGACGGTGCACTGCCCTGTGACGAGTGCCAATCAGCTCGGTGTTGGTTGTGTAGTGTCTTTCGACACCCAGCTGGATGCGGTCAGGAACGTGATCCCCACGCCATGCCGTACGTCTGTGAGTGGTGGTGGCATACTTCTCCAGGAGTTGGTAGGAGACGTTGTACACGAACTCCCGGAATTTCAGCTTCTGGTTTGGGGCCATATCCTTCTTCACCAACCACAAGTTGTAGGCGTTCAGCATCGTTATGTCAACTAGGTGGAGGAAGAGCTTGTGATACCACTTCACAGTCTTCCTCAGACACTCAACAGCTGACAGTCAGACTTGTCCACCAGGCGCATGTTTTTGGTGTAGTCCACTACCATGTCGGGCTTGTAGATTGTCTTCCTGGTTCGGTAGTGGATTTTGCCAGAATCCACCTGGGCACCTGTGTGGACGGTGGAAAGCAGGTGGACGTCTCGCTTATCCTTCCACTTCAGGGCTATCAGTTTCCCACACTTCTCGAGCTGCTTGTATTTCTGCCCCTTTCGTCGCCTTCTTCGCACATGCCTCTCGCGGTGTTCCTTGGCCAGGTCGTCTTCTGAAGGTGTGTCACTGGAGGAGGCATCTGTGAGAGGAATGACATCACCTGTGAACTTTGGCATAAACTTTCTTGTCTTTCTGACAGTCCCACATGACCCCGTTTGGTTGTCATAAAGAAACTGGCAGAGAGCAGGAGAAGTATACCAGTTGTCAGTGTAGATGATGTGGCCTTTGCCCAGGTAAGGTGCCAACATTTTCCTGACGATGGCACCTGACATGCCCATGGGGTCATTGGCAGCGGCTTTCGGTATGTCAATGTCAGTGCCTGTATACACGATCATGTCAAGCACTATTCCAGTTTCACAGTCGCACAACACGAAGAGCTTGATTCCGAACCTATGCCTCTTCAAGGGGATATACTGCTTGAAAACAAGACGTCCTTTGAAGAGCACGAGCGACTCATCAATCACCAAATTGAGGAAGGGGTAAAAGTATTTCCTATACCTCTCCAACAACATGGTGAACACATCCCGAACTTTCCATATCCTGTCAATCCTGTTAGGATTTTCGTTGTCTGCAAAGTGCATAAATCTTAGCAGCAACAAAAATCTGTCACGAGTCATGAACTTATTGAAAGTTGGGGTGGCGATGAGAGGGTCGTGCTTCCAGTAGTGTTGCAACACATGCTTCTTGATCAGAGGCATGAGGAACAACAAGGCAAAGAACGTCAGAAATTCTGCCACAGTCGTATCCACCCAGCCTCGTATTCTCGCTTTTGGAGAAAGGACGTCCAATCTGCCAAACACCCACCTGTAGTAGGCGTTTGTTTGGGCAACGATGTACGTCATTACCTCCATGTCGAAAAAAGCGAGGAAGAAGTCGCTTTCGTTCGCTTGATCATCACAGGGCCAGTTGTCAGTTGTTCCTGACGTCCCAGGATTGAACTGGGGCACGTCAGGTACAAAATTGACCCCGTCAGACCATACGAACGAAGGCATGCCAGGGATCGGAATGTCGTCTGCGTCTTCTTCTGCGTCTGAAATATCGCTTCCATGGTCGCGATACAGCACTTCATCATCATTACCCTCCTCTTCACTCGACAGACGATGCCCTTCCTCGTTTTCGTCACCGACGTCGGACTCACTCCCACTGTCCACTCCCAAATCCCCCCACCCTTGGTCCCGTGCTAGGGCTTCGTCGTCGAAACCCGGGCTGCCAATGTCCTGCGAATCACCATCAAACAGCAGGGCGGCATACTTAGATGGTGTAAGATTTTTCCGGGTCACTTTGGCACGTGCGGGAGTCTTATGGACAGGGACAGCAGAGGTGGTGGCAGGGGCGGCGGCAGAGGTGGTGGCAGGGGCGGCGGCAGGGGCGGCGGCGGCGGCAGGGGCGGCGGCGGCAGGGGCAGCAGTGGTGCGTGGCCTTGATGGCAAGATGATGGTGGTGCCTGTCGCCCTTCTCTCTGTTCCTTGGGCAGGGGCGGCAGGGGCGGCAGGGGCAGCAGGGGCGGCAGGGGCGGCAGGGGCAGCAGGGGCGGCAGGGGCGGCAGGGGCAGCAGGGCCGGCAGGGACACCAGGGCCAGCAGTCGCTTTCCCAGTCGCTTTCCCTCTCCCTTTCCCCTTCCCCTTCCCTGTTCCTTGGGCAGGGGCGGCAGGGGCGGCAGGGGCAGCAGGGGCGGCAGGGGCGGCAGGGGCGGCAGGGACACCAGGGCCAGCAGTCGCTTTCCCAGTCGCTTTCCCTCTCCCTTTCCCCTTCCCCTTCCCTGTTCCTTGGGCAGGGGCGGCAGGGGCGGCAGGGGCAGCAGGGGCGGCAGGGGCGGCAGGGGCGGCAGGGGCAGCAGGGGCAGCTGGGCCAGGGGCGGCTGGTGGTGGTGGTGGTGGTAGGGGCACTGTGGCTGGCGTACGGGTTCTCTTCCCTACGCCCGTGCCTTTAATTTTTCCTGCCCCCGCAGGTAATGCAGCCCTAGGGCGGCCTCCTGCGTCGCTGGTACCGGTGGCAGGGGTGGCAGGGGTGGCAGTGGTGGCAGTGGTGGTGGTAGTGGTTGTTGCAGTGGCCTGGGTCGTGGTGGCAGTGTCCCGAAAGACCAATGACCTCTGTGCCATTGCCCTGCTTGCACGTGTTTTACGTGCTTTTGGTGCTGGTGATTCGTCCTCTGAGCTGTAGGGCGTGTCGTACTGGTAGCTAGGGTCTTTGGCAGCCACCCTCTGCCTTCCACGGCGGCTAACACCACCAGAAGGAGGGCTGGTTGTGTCATCAGGGAGCGAGCGTGAGGGACGTGTAGGCTCCATGACTAGTGCGTGGTTACTGGCGCGGTGGTGCTTGCACGAGTGCGGGGCGAGCGTTTGGCGGGGTGGTATCGAGAGTTGACATGTAGTACAATACCCACACCAATTTTCAGCCGCCTGGCTATAAACGCGCGGTTTTGGTACGTGTTCAAAGTCTCTGCTCTTAAGAGTCTACCCGCAGTGCGCCGGGGGAACTCTTAAGAGTCTACCCGCAGCTCCCGGGCTAGTAACGAACCAACTAGTAGTATCGAAAAAGTCCCTAATTTAAAGAAAGCAAACTTTCATAAACTTAGAGCTATGTTTAAAGAAACTGACTGGAGCTTTTTAATTAACAATAACGACATAAATACATCTTGGAAGTTATTCGAAACCACTTACCTAAAGGCAGTGCAAGACTGCATACCATCGAAAATACGGCGTCCAGGCCATAATAATAAGCCCAAATGGTGGAATAAAGATATTTCAAACTGCCTGCTTGCTAAAAAATGTGCTAAGGATAGATTAAAATCCTCACAAAATTACGAAGAACGGGTGAAATTTGTAGAGCTACGACGCAAAGCCAAAAAGTTAATTAAGCAAAGTAAAAAGACCCTAGAGTTACATATTGCGAATCAAAGTAAAACAAACCCGAAAGAATTATATAGTTATATCAGAAAGAAAAAAGTAGTTACTTCAACTGTTGGACCGTTAGTCGATGTAAATGGAGAATACACCAAAGACGAAGTACAAATGAGTAATGCCCTCAATACCTTCTTTGCATCAGTTTTTACAACAGAAGACCTCAGTGATATCCCTACACCATCGCCGATTCAGATTGATAATTCAGATGTTCTAAGCAATATCACAGTTACAGAGAGAGAAGTATTGAATTGTTTAGATAAACTCAAGGTAAATAAAACGCCTGGACCTGATACAATCTCGCCTAGAGTTCTAAAGGAAGCCAAGGATGAGCTCTCCAAACCACTGACATTACCATTCAATAAATCCTTGCAGTCTGGAACTATGCCTGATCAGTGGAAGATAGCCAACGTAACACCGATATTAAAAAAAGGCAGCAAATCCCTACCCAGTAACTATCGTCCAATTAGCTTAACCTCAGTTGTATGTAAAATGCTAGAAATGGTCATACGAGACAGACTCGTAAATCACTTAGAGGAAAATAACATACTTAAAGATACTCAACACGGCTTTCGTAAAAAACGTTCCTGTTTAACAAACCTCTTAGACTTCTTCCACGATATCCTCAACCTCTACGATGAGAGTAAAGCTGTAGATATTATATACCTTGATTTTCAAAAGGCCTTTGACAAAGTTCCCCACAAACGTTTACTGCTAAAACTAAAAGCGCATGGAATACACGACGGTGTGTTGAAATGGATAGAAAATTGGCTCAGCGACAGAAAGCAAAGAGTAGTCATAAACGGTAAGGCATCTAAGTGGACCAATGTAAGTAGCGGGGTACCCCAGGGATCGGTACTAGGACCAATTATCTTTCTAATTTACATCAACGACATAGATGAGGGTCTCACCTGGACAATCTCAAAATTTGCTGACGATATAAAAATTACAAATAGCGTACTCTCAAAAGAACAAGTTGACGATATGCAACACAATCTAGATATATTGTCACATTGGGCCCAAATTTGGCAAATGAGTTTCAATGCGGATAAATGTAAAGTACTACATATCGGATACCTAAATGAGAAAGCAAACTATTCGATGAATGGCACTCAGCTTAAGAATGTAAACAGAGAAATCGATCTGGGAGTAACACTATCGAGTAACCTAAAACCGAGTCAACAATGTTCAGAAGTTGTTAAGAAGGCAAACAAAATAATTGGCTTTATAGGCAGGTCATTTGAGCATAAATCCAAAGAAGTTATCCTAACCCTTTACAATTCCTTAGTCCGCCCTCTTCTGGAATACTGCGTTCAATACTGGTGCCCTTATTACCAAAAAGACATAAACAAGCTAGAACGAGTTCAACGTAGAGTTACCAAAATTATACCTAGCCTAAAGAACAAACCATACGAAGAGCGAAGAGCGTCTTAGTGAATTAAATCTATTTCCTTTAACCCAGCGCAGATTAAGAGGTGACTTAATTCAAGTGTTCAAAATCATCAAAGGCATCGACAATATGAACTGTAGTAAGTACTTCACTATCGACCAATCTAATTACATGCGGGGAAACGGTTGCAAAATTATTGGTAAATCTTTTAACTCACACGAATCTAAGAATTTCTTCTTCAATCGAGTTGTCAACTTGTGGAATGGGCTTCCCAGAGACGTTATAAACTGCAGCACCGTTGATTCATTTAAACTCCGCTAAACAAATATCTCGCATCAAACCTGCGACTGACTGCGTTTGTAAATGAATAACTTTATTTTATCCTCCCCTCAGTTACTAACCCATATGTCCCCTACTAACTTCCTAGTCCTGTCACGGACATTAGTTCCAGGGCAGTAGTTCCCTTTCCAATGTTCCCTTACCCACTCTAAACCACTGTTTGGACACTTGATCCTCAGTGTTTTGGAGGACAAGCAGCCTAGAAGGGTCACTAGACCTGTTGTTGCTTGATTTCCTTTTGTACTCCTTTGTAAACGTCTTAAAATAGTTGGCTGAATGGGGCCGAATGGATACAAGCCAGAGAAAGAGAGAAAAAGACAGAAATAACAAAAAGCAGGTCACCCCCCTTAAGTGCCCCATTAATTACTCCTTCCATTCTTCTATACATTAGGCTACCATAGCGCAGTTGGAATACATGTACAGATTAATATGCAGGAATCTAAACTGCATAACAAATCGTAGGCTTGTGCATATTACTTAATATATATTAACGGTCTTGATAGCATAAAGCATAAGTGCGCGGAATTTCGATGCGAGTATCCTAGGTTCGAGTCTTGGAGTGCCACATGTATTTGTTGATTTCATTAATTGAGTTTAGCGTGAAGTTGGTTGGTGGAAAACACATACTAAAATTTTCATCTATTTATTATTTTAAAGTTTCCTCCCAAGACCGCCATCAAGCTTTAGACCGCCATCAAGCTTTAGACCGCCATCAAGCTTTAGAAAATTCCCTCAAGAATGCCAAACTAGTGGATTCCCTTGACTATTTATAGTACGTCGGCCTATACTAGTAGTAAAATTGTGATGATTGGAATATTTGTGTTTGATGACGAATGTCTTTAAAAACTGCCGATCTTGACTATTATGTTCAGTTTGAGAAGCATATGCTAAAACTTGGTTCTCCCCCTTGCATCAGCTTTCAAACTGACCTTTGCATTCTATCTGCAAGTTTACTTTTGTGAACAAGTGTTACCTACTCCCTAATATCACAGTCGGCCACACCCAGTACGTTGGAGAGATTAACATACTTCATACTTATATAATTTATCGCTGCTTAATACCGGGCAAGAAATGTTATCTGAAATGTACAGACAAACAAATTATACATCTCTAACTCACAATATCAGTTAGTTTCATATGTAATTATATAATCCAATATTAAAATTATGTCAGAGCTTAATGTAGTGCATAATTATGTCATAATACATGACCGCTTGGAATAATTTATGAATAGTTATGGCATATGTTCACTGTGAATGTAATAGTTATGGCATATGTTCACTGTGAATGTAATAGTTATGGCATATGTTCACTGTGAATGTAATAGTTATGGCATATGTTCACTGTGAATGTAATAGTTATGGCATATGTTCACTGTGAATGTAATAGTTATGGCATATGTTCACTGTGAATGTAATAGTTATGGCATATGTTCACTGTGAATGTAATAGTTATGGCATATGTTCACTGTGAATGTAATGGTAAATACTATTAACAAGAATCCTAAGCAAAATAATGTTACGAACAAGTCAGTCGAGTATATATAATGAGTTTGAAATTCAATAAAACCTAGTATTTCGCAATATTCGCTATTGAAGCTATGCATACACTAAACCAAGCATCAATGACCTAAATTACTTTGTACCATGGTAGAATGAGTTACATATTGCATATACGAGAAATAATAGCGTTCTCAAAATAGGCGGGGAAGAGGGTGTGTGGATCAAATTTGTGCAGTAAGACAACTATGCCAGAAGTATTTACAGAAGCATAAGGAGATATAATGGGCTTTTATGGATTTGCAAAAAGCGTATGATCGTGTGGGTCGAGAAGCAATGTGGAAGGTGTTAAGAATTTATGATATTGGAGGAAATTTGTTAAGAACAGTCAATTGTGCTGTCACGAAGAGAGCAGAGCGTATGTTAGAGTAGGAAATAATTAGTGGAGTGCTACGGATAGAAAATTGGGTTTAGTAGCGAAGAATGGAAAAGATTGGGAGCTGAACCAGTTGCTGTTTGCTGATGACACAGCATTGGTGGCGGATTTTGAGGAGAAACTGCAGCGAGTAGTTAAAGAGTGTGGTGTGGTTTGTGGGTGGAGGAAGCTGAGGGTGAACGTCAATAAAAGTAAAGTGATGGTGTGTAATAGAGATCCTTGTAGGGTGAATCTAGAGGTTAGGCTGGATGGGGAAATACTAGAACAAGTGGAGTGTTTTAAATATCTAGGAGGAATGATAAGCAGGAATGGAGGAATGGAAATGGTAGTAAAACAGAGAGTATGTGAAGGAAGGACAGTTTTCAGAGCAATTGGAAATATGTGGAAGGTGAGAAATCTCGGAATTAAAGTTAAAAATCGAATGTATCAAGGGATTGTTGTACCAACAGTGATGTATGGGGCCGAGACATTCGCTCTGAAGAAAAAGGAGAGAAGAACGCTGGATATGATGGAGATGTGCTGCTTGAGGAGTATACTATGTGTGAAGTGACTCGTAGAGACAGATTGAGGAATTAAGGGGAGGTTTTTAGTTCGTTCCCTAGAATTCCATCAATCTTAAAATTACAGCCCCTAGACCCCCTTTCAAGATAAATTTGTACATTTTTCGGTAGAAAAATGTCCCGGCTGAAAGCCGGTTCCTCTTAAATTACAGGCTCGCTATCGCTCGCCAGGATAAAATCGACACCTTAATTGCACGAAAGGTCTTAATATGGGGTGAAAGTTCTTAAAATCGCTAAACTAATGGGGAAACGTTTTATAATATCAAAAGCAATGGGGCTAAACATGAGGGAGAAAGGGGTCAAGAAAAAAATCCCTCAAGTGGAGATCTCCCCTTAAGAGATACGTATGAGAGTGGGGCAGCAGGAACATTTGTCGGCCAGAGTGGACAGAAGGGTGCTGAGATGGTATGGACATGTTGAGCGTATGGCAGATGTAAAGCTTAGAAAGAGAATATGTGAGTCACATACAAATGGAGGTAAAGGGGTAGGAAGACCCCCGTTGAGATGGAGAAACTGTGTAGGACAAGCGTTGGAAGATAGAGGAATGACTAGAGATCAGGCAAGAGAAGTGGTAATAAATAGGAATGAATGAATAGGAGAATGCTAGTGAATAGATGAGTGTAAAGACGGTCGTTAGGTAGAGGGGGTCAGGCGCCAGTTGGACTAGATAATAGTTCGTCAGGCGCCTGGCCCGGGGAGCCAGTATATAATTATGAAGGGTACGCCTGGATGCATGGTGGGCGGGCATTGTGGTGTGCTCCGCTGCATGTCTGCCTGCGGAAACCGGAGCCTTTCCGAGAGATCTGGGACCTGTGAATTTTGTGCTGGGGACCCAAGATGGGCCTGGGTCTCTGGGTTTTTCTCCAGGGCGACCTAGTTGTGTTTGAATTAGTGCTTTGTTTTTGTTTTGTCTGTTGTTGTGTTGTGTTATCCCTGTTTGGGCTCTGTCTTGAGTCGGCCACCCCCCAAACACAAATATAAATATATATAAATGTGGTATGTGCCAGAGTAGGCTATATAGATAGATGGACAAAATAGCAGGTGGTACACAATTTTAAAGTATGACTGAGGCAGTGACAATACTTGATGAAAACAATGATATGACCTATGAAGTTTAGGGGAATGTTGTACATAATTATATTGTCATGTATAAATTGTACTTGAAAATGGCTATATACAAAAAACATATCCATTCCCTTCCGTTTACTTCACTTGTGCG
The DNA here is from genome assembly GCA_032716605.1 of Paralithodes platypus. Taxonomy (NCBI): domain Eukaryota; kingdom Metazoa; phylum Arthropoda; class Malacostraca; order Decapoda; family Lithodidae; genus Paralithodes; species Paralithodes platypus. The sequence goes on along the minus strand of CM064579.1, from coordinate 21,444,685 downwards.
TAACAGTTGTGACATTCGCATTACACAAACATTAGCTTAGGCAACATGTTAATAAAAACACAAATGTCCAGTAAACTGTTTTATACCACCATAATAACATGCCAATGACAGATTGTAAAGAAGAATAGATGGAAATTATTTCGCTGGATATTATGTAGGTAGTAAGTTCCCAATCCTAAGTTTATAATAGGGAATATGAATTACATGAACAGAGGAAAAGGTGGATGGGACTCGTTAGCCTTGGTCGGCGCAACTCATCTAGGGGAGACAACCTTATACAAATCCGGGTGGATGCGACTCGTCAGCCTTGGTTGGCAACCTGTCTAGGGGAGTAAACCTGATACAAATCCGTACTGCTTACCTAAGGGTAAGGCAGGTTAGTAGATGGATTAGCCGAACACCACTGTAGAAAAATAGTGCTAACAAGATACACAGAGGGCCTCTGAGTCTGACAGATCCTAAATTGAGTGACCAATCCTGTAAGTCCTTCACTAAACTGGCTCGGGTTGTCCCTCTCACAGGGAATAGGTCCGTTTGGGGGCATTCTGTGTATGGCCACCCTCGTAAGGCGTCCGGCAATAGATAGATAGATAGATAGATAGATATGAAAAGGTTGAAGAGGAATGTATACAACTACATGTACTACCACCAAATCATCTACTAATACTAATAGTAGTAATTAAGATAACAAACTACTACTTCTATTACTATTCACGTATTATAAACGGCTATGGCCTGCCTAGATGTGTTGATCATCGTACAGTCTAGTATACACGGCTATGGCCTGCCTAGATGTGTTGATCATCGTACAGTCTAGTATAAACGGCTATGGCCTGCCTAGATGTGTTGATCATCGTACAGTCTAGTATAAACGGCTATGGCCTGCCTAGATGTGTTGATCATCGTACAGTCTCGTATAAACGGCTATGGCCTGCCTAGATGTGTTGATCATCGTACTGTCTAGTATAAACGGCTATGGCCTGCCTAGATGTGTTGATCATCGTACAGTCTAGTATAAACGGCTATGGCCTGCCTAGATGTGTTGATCATCGTACAGTCTAGTATAAACGGCTATGGCCTGCCTAGATGTGTTGATCATCGTACAGTCTAGTATAAACGGCTATGGCCTGCCTAGATGTGTTGATCATCGTACAGTCTAGTATACACGGCTATGGCCTGCCTAGATGTGTTGATCATCGTACAGTCTAGTATAAACGGCTATGGCCTGCCTAGATGTGTTGATCATCGTACAGTCTAGTATAAACGGCTATGGCCTGCCTAGATGTGTTGATCATCGTACAGTCTAGTATAAACGGCTATGGCCTGCCTAGATGTGTTGATCATCGTACAGTCTAGTATACACGGCTATGGCCTGCCTAGATGTGTTGATCATCGTACAGTCTAGTATAAACGGCTATGGCCTGCCTAGATGTGTTGATCATCGTACAGTCTAGTATAAACGGCTATGGCCTGCCTAGATGTGTTGATCATCGTACAGTCTAGTATAAACGGCTATGGCCTGCCTAGATGTGTTGATCATCGTACAGTCTAGTATAAACGGCTATGGCCTGCCTAGATGTGTTGATCATCGTACAGTCTAGTATAAACGGCTATGGCCTGCCTAGATGTGTTGATCATCGTACAGTCTAGTATACACGGCTATGGCCTGCCTAGATGTGTTGATCATCGTACAGTCTAGTATAAACGGCTATGGCCTGCCTAGATGTGTTGATCATCGTACAGTCTAGTATAAACGGCTATGGCCTGCCTAGATGTGTTGATCATCGTACAGTCTAGTATAAACGGCTATGGCCTGCCTAGATGTGTTGATCATCGTACAGTCTAGTATAAACGGCTATGGCCTGCCTAGATGTGTTGATCATCGTACAGTCTAGTATAGTGCACTTAACACGAAAATAGTAGAGCGTAAAATGTATTTTGGTGTATTTGTCGAGATATATAACTTAATTATAGTTTGCGAATTTTCTCTATATCATTACATTATTTCAGACTAGAGTTATGAAAGGCTTAGTGTTATGGATCCATCAATAAAAAATAGTCTGTATTATCTGTGACGCTCTTTGAATCTGCATTGTTCTGTAGTGTGAACAGCGACAAGGTTCTCTAAAATTACTCTTCCAACTATAAGACGACCCTAAAGTTTATATAGGACCGCCATAAAGTGTGTTCCCTGAGCCGGGCAGCTTGGTTCACTGCTGATGGAGAGGAAAGAAACAACCCCCTGATAAAGTTAAGGAAGCCCACCTCGCTTTTTTTATCTTTCTCTCCTATTTTCTCTTTCCATGGCCTGTATCCATTCGGCACCATTCAGCCAACTGTTTTAAGACGTGTATCCCCATCCAGGTAGCATTGTATGGAGAAATCCGGCTTCGCCGGAGAAATTTTTCTATCGAAAAATTTACAAATTTAGCTTACTGTCAAAACAAAAATATATATATGCAGGCTCGCTACCGCTCGCCAGGATAATATTGACATCTGGATGGGGGTAAACGTCTTAAAACAGTAGGCTAGATGGGGCAGAATGGATACAAGCCAAAGAGAGAGGGAGAGAAAGAGGAAAAAAGCGAGGTGGGGTCCCTTAACCACGGTCGTATTTCTTTACCTCGGTGTCACGGGAGGCAGATCGAGGTTGGCAGTGAGTTGATTTGCACTGCATTGTATTTATTTATGTTTTCTAAATGTGTATAAAGGAGACAACAAACAAAGCTGCCTGTAACAAGTGTCTCCCCCAAAGTTGAAGGAGTGATACTATTAGTATTATTATATTCAGTTTTTCCTGAACTTTGACTGTAAAATGTATCGACTTTTGTTACTAAATATGGATCTTAATTTTTGATTCATGTATATTTATATTATTAATATCGGGTCCAGATTATCTGGAATATATAGTTTCAGTGGGGAGATGTAGGCACCAATCGAACAGGGCAATACCCAGGGGAGGCCTATAGGCATTTGATAAGAAGTTGCTGGAGCTCCTGTTTCTTTTGTCTGGCTTACCTTACTGATTTGTCTTGTGGCTCACCTGCGCAGAGTGATCCAGCTAGATCTCACAAACACCTCCTCCTCCTATCTACTTCACTACACTAAACATACACACCACACTTCTTTCTGCCACAATAAAATGATCTAATTAACAAGATGAATAGTAGCCCAGCCTCGGACCTTCCCCTAACGACCACTCAAAATTTTCTGGGCTTCGGCCTGATACTCTTACTATTAAATTCTACAATATTCGCGGTCTTTCCTTTAATTTTCTCTCTTGTTAAACACCATCTCTCCTACAAAACTGATTTTATTTTCCTCACTGCAACTCAGGTGTCTGAAGCAACTGCCAGCATCCCCTCCTCTGTATCCTTCTACTTTATCTATCCTAGTTTCAAAGCCAAAGGCAGATGTCGTGCATACGTGCACAGCAAACTCACTTGCTCTTGTGTTACCTAGTTTGACTCTTCTGAATTCTCAACTTTATGGCTCAAACTATCTTGTCAGTCTCATACTAAATATTTCTGTGCTGTCTATCTTTTCCCTAACTCTACTGACTTTCCCAAATTCTTTGACTATCTAAACTCTAAATTGAAACGCATTCTATCCATCTCTCCTTTCTCAGAAATCTCTATTTTAGAAGATTTCAATGTTCACCACCGCCAATTGCTCTACTCTCACTCCACTGACCAACCTGGTGAACAAGCCTACATAATTTCTAACCTAAATGACTTAGAGCAGCTGGTTCAGCAACCCACCCATATCTTGGATCGCTTCGCAAATTGGCCCAACATTCTTGACTTATTTCTAACTTCTAACCCTTCTTCTTATACTGTCAATCTGTTCTCTCCTTTGGGTTCCTCCGACCATAAACTTATCTGTCACCTGTCCTATCTCTCCAGTAGGGCCACCCAATCCTCTCAGCCGGCAGCGCTTGTGGCACTTTGGCACTGCCAACTGGGAGGCTCTCCAGAAGTACTTCTTTGATTTCCTATAGACTGATTTTTACTTCAGTGGCCAGGGACCCTCGGAGAGTGCTAAACGCATTACCGGGATAATCCTCTTAGGCATGGAGGCATAAATTCCCTTTTCTTTCTCTCAGACTAATGCAAACAAATCTTGGTTTACTCACACTCGTTCTACTGCTGACCACAATTAGGAGTAAGCATTCAAACGGTACCGACACCTTCAAACTCAAGAATTTCATTCTTCATATGTTACTGCCCGGAATCAAGCCAAATCTGTTCTTCGACTCGCCAAACACTCTTTTAACAAGAATAAATAAAGGAATAATTCCATCCGCCAATCAGGAGACGGGATTAGCTCAGGTGGCGAAGCAAGGTTTAACCTTTAAATCTTGTCACAGGGAAGATCCTGCCATACCCTCGCTCTCGACCAATCAACGACCTCCTGCGACGCAGCAACCACACCCACCTGTATCTCCCTGAGTTGGGCGGGGACACAGGACTCACTCTGCCAGAGGCACCTGCCTGGACCACACTTGGGCGCTCTAAGCAAATACAACCCTTTGGCTCACCTTGACACCTATGGGGAAATAGCTAAGCCTGTTCTTGTCCTCCTGAAACCTTGCACTACTGAATGCAAGATGAGCCGGGACCTGGTACATCACCCACCTTCGGCTCAGATACACCTTCAGTATCCTGATGCCTGCCGACACATCACTAGTCTTCACACAATAAGCCAAGCGATTCAAGATGGTCAACGGGTGGTAGATGGTACTGAAGAGATGGAGATGGTATACTGGCTTGCTATGAAGTGGTGAAGCAACACAAGAGAGATTGCAGAATATTTTTAAAGGACCCTTAAGGGCCCGAACAGACTTACCAAAAAACCATTGTGAAGAAAGTAATGTGCCTTTAGCTCAAAGTCGAAGTGAGTCAAGACTCTGAATAGCGATTATCCAAATAGGTAGTAATGGGAATGTAACAGTTCCGAAGTGCAAACTATAGGGGGCCGTCTTAGGTATTCAAATAATAGCTTGAACTTATTTTGACCCGAAAAGAGAATCAATTGCTATGGGGATTATGCCTACCATGGGAGTATGTTGATTAAAAACGCAAACTTCTAAACAACTGTCGAATTATTCACACCCTAGTAGAACAGTGTATTTACAATTTAGTACAATATATACACTGAACAATCCAACTTCAGCTCTTCCCAAGCTTTCTGTCATCTAGCCAAAAACCTCTCCAACAATTTGTCTTCCTCGTCTTTCCCTACCCTATTCCACTATGACAGCACTACCTTCACTTCTTTCTCTGACAAAGATGAACTCTTCGCCCAAACTTTCCCTAAATACTCCACCATGGATGATTCCGGTGCTATTCCTCCCTCTCCACCACCCTCTCACTTACTCATAGCTAATAATCCTAATATCTTCTAAAGATGTACATTCTACCCTCTCTGGGCTTATTACTAAGAAGGCGTATGGTCTGGTTGGTGTTCTTGTTGTTGTTGTTGTTCCCCAGACTGTCTGGCCGAACAGCCCCGAGGCTCCGAGCAAGGCCAAGGCCAGAACCCTCCCTGCCTACCACAATAAAGCCTGGGTAACCGAAGCCACTCCATGGCGGGGAGCTGAGGAGAGCGCGGAAACGCCCGGGAAACCAAAGCCCCACCCAGGTCCCTGTGTCCCTCAGCAATTATGAAGAGTAAATTGAGGGGGCAAAGGAAAAATGTGACGCTTTGGCTTCCAATCTTGGTAGATTGGGAGGTCAATCCACGGAAGAGACGCCGTCACTTGAGGTCTAGAAAATATAGAAGTAAAAGAAACAGTCAGATTAAGCTATGGGTATGGCAGAGATCGCTCAGTTCTCACTCTGATAGACTAGCCCATCACCACATGACTAGAACCCAATCCTCTCAGCATCAGCTAGGAAAGGCCCTAGAAAGCCGCCTTTGGCGGGGGGATAGTTCCCCTATTTCAGTCCCTTTTTGGGTTGGGCACCCGCCCTGGATGGTGTTCCTCCTATTGTATTAAAAAACTGTGGTTCCGTGCTGACTCCCTGCCAAGGTAAACTCTGCCGTCTCTGTCTCTCCTCTAACGTCTTTCCTTCTTGCTGGAAGTTTGCTCTCATTCAACCTATTCCAATGAAGGGTGACCTCTCTCAGCCCTCGAGCTATCGTCCAATTGCTATCATTTTTTGCATCTCCAAAGTTTTTGAAACTATTCTTACTTCAAATTTGTTAAACATTTCTCATCTCATAATCTACTCTCAGATTGCCAGAATGGATTCCTTAGGGGTCGCTATACTGATCTTCTTTCATATCTTACTAATTCTTGCTCATCCTCCTTTCGGGGAGACCTTTTCTATTGCACTAGACATATCGAAGGCCTTTGATAGAGTCTGGCACAAATCTCTAATTTCTAAACTACCCTTCTTCGGTTTCTATCCCTTTATCTGATTCTATCCCTAATTTCTATTCTAGCCGTTCCATAGCTGCGGTTGTGGAGGTGTGGATGGCCATCGTTCACTTCCTCACTCTACCTTACATTATTCAACTAGTTTTCAGAACCTCCCAGCAAGCATTCACGCACATATTCACGTGATGATGCCATAGAACACTTATCTTCTGACCTATCAACCATTCCCATTTGGGAGAGAGAAAATCTTGTTGCTTTCAATTGTTCCAAAACCCAATTTCTCCTTTTATCCATCAGTCAAGAACTCCCATAGGTCTATCCTGTATATTTCAGCAATACACAAATCAACCCTTAATCTTCTTTCAGTATTCTCGGTGTCTCTTTTTCTTCTGATCTACTGTAACTTGGAAAGACCATATTACCACCCTTGCTAAAACAGCTTCCCAGACGCCGAGTGTGTTCAACTGCCTCCAGGGGTTCTTTACCCTTGCACAGCTTCTTGCTCTGGTACAGTGCGTCCATGTATTGAGTATTGTTCGCATATGTGGGGAGGATCCTCTCAGACAGCACTTCTTGACAGAGTAGAAAAGAAAGCATTTCTGTCTTATTAACTCACGTCTACTCACCGACTCTTTGCAATCTCTCTCTCTTCACCGCAATGTTGCATCTCTCTCACTATTCTACCGTTATTACAATAATCAATGATCCTCAGAGCTCTCTCAGTGCATACCACCTCCTATACGTAGAGTACGTAACACCCGTCTTGTAACATAATCCCACCCATACTCTGTGCAACTCTACAACACAAGAGTGAAACTATATTCCCAATCTTCTCTTCTATATGCAAGAGCTGAGCTCTGGAACTCTCTCCCTGAATCCATCTTCCCCTCATCCTATGACTTAAGTTGCTTCAAAGTCCGTGTATCCAGGCATTTTGGCTCGAACATTCCTTGAGTTTAGCCCTGTCACTCTTTCAACTCTGTGGGAGGCACTCGTCACAGGCAGTTCTACCTTTGGTCTCCCTCATCCACATAGGAAAACAAATCAATAAAGACGAATTGTATATTTTATGAGAGTCCAGGCTATCGATATATAATGCATAGAATGGTTTCAGAGCTCAATATAAAGTAAGGTAAGGATTTAGACCTATAATATTTGTGTTAGTGATCCACGTCACATATTTCAAGTTATTAAAAATAACACGTTGTACTGTTTAAATGTAGATTTAATAGCAGAAATATAGGGCGAGTATGGAAATGTATGACTCCTATTATAAGTTAAATTTGATTAGGAGAGGTCCAATCTGTCAATGCATGATATTAAACGTATATATAATTATATGAAACAGTGTTTTGGTATAATAACATATATTTTGAAAACCTGACTAATTGATTATATTCGGATATTATTTTAATTACTAATGAACTTACCATGGGATAATATACGGTTATATATAATTACATTTCTTGATAACTGACCATTGCAAAGAAAAATATATATAACCATTAACCAGAATTCACTTTGCATGGTTCAACAGATTGAAAGGATTTGTAGACAATTTTCGAGCATACTACTTCCTCTAGAGATAATAGATAGCCTTGCTTATCACACCATACCAGGTGAGCTGAAGGCAACGAATGTTGATTTGCAATAAAGATGATTTATCATATCATTACCGGAATCTCATGGCAGTAAAAATGATCAATGGGGCCACAATTCATATGAAATATATGTTCATGCCAAGTTCTCGGGAAAGGAAGTAATGCAGAACAGACATGCTAAAACAATGCACTGCAATACCTTCCATATCTCTATCCCTCTCTCTCTCTCTCTCCACTAAGAAGGAATATACCTTTCAAAGGGTAAATAAAGGCTGCAGGTTCTCTTACATTTACCAACTGCAGTACAATGTATATATACAGTAAACTAATATAATAACCCGTACGGTACCGGTAATGTCCTTTTCATTATATTATATACAGTAAACTAATATAATAACCCGTACGGTACCGGTAATGTCCTTTTCATTATATTATATACAGTAAACTAATATAATAACCCGTACGGTACCGGTAATGTCCTTTTCATTATATTATATACAGTAAACTAATATAATAACCCGTACGGTACCGGTAATGTCCTTACATTATATTATATACAGTAAACTAATATAATAACCCGTACGGTACCGGTAATGTCCTTTTCATTATATTATGTAAACTATTAAGCAATGTTATGCAGCTTAGGAAGAACCTCCAGCAATAACAAGGCTTCAAGCATTGAAAACCAACCCTTGTAACTACCACAGATCCTTCCTAAGCTGCATAATATCGTTTAAATATAGATAGAAACTAGTATATCACATGTCTCTGGTACTAGTATATCACATGTCTCTGGTACTAGTATATCACATGTCTCTGGTACTAGTATATCACATGTCTCTGGTACTAGTATATCACATGTCTCTGGTACTAGTATATCACATGTCTCTGGTACTAGTATATCACATGTCTCTGGTACTAGTATATCACATGTCTCTGGTACTAGTATATCACATGTCTCTGGTACTAGTATATCACATGTCTCTGGTACTAGTATATCACATGTCTCTGGTACTAGTATATCACATGTCTCTGGTACTAGTATATCACATGTCTCTGGACTAGTATATCACATGTCTCTGGTACTAGTATATCACATGTCTCTGGTACTAGTATATCACATGTTTCTGGTACTAGTATATCACATGTCTCTGGTACTAGTATATCACATGTCTCTGGTACTAGTATATCACATGTCTCTGGTACTAGTATATCACATGTCTCTGGTACTAGTATATCACATGTCTCTGGTACTAGTATATCACATGTCTCTGGTACTCAAATGGTTAATAAAAAAAAGTTAGAGAATTTATAAAAAAGACGACCTTGCAGTGCAGAAGCCACCACAGAAGACGACCTTGCAATGCAGAAGCCACCACAGAAGACGACCTTGCAGTGCAGAAGCCACCACAGAAGACGACCTTGCAGTGCAGAAGCCACCACAGAAGACGACCTTGCAGTGCAGAAGCCACCACAGAAGACCTTGCAGTGCAGAAGCCACCACAGAAGACGACCTTGCAGTGCAGAAGCCACCACAGAAGACGACCTTGCAGTGCAGAAGCCACCACAGAAGACGACCTTGCAGTGCAGAAGCCACCACAGAAGACAACCTTGCAGTGCAGAAGCCACCACAGAAGACGACCTTGCAGTGCAGAAGCCACCACAGAAGACGACCTTGCAGTGCAGAAGCCACCACAGAAGACGACCTTGCAGTGCAGAAGCGACCACAGAAGACGACCTTGCAGTGCAGAAGCCACCACAGAAGACGACCTTGCAGTGCAGAAGCCACCACAGAAGACGACCTTGCAGTGCAGAAGCCACCACAGAAGCGGACAAACGGCAGGTTCACTTTGCTAATTTTGGCTCTGCGAATAACTTTGGTCTTAAGGGGCTAGTGCTTGTTTTTTGGGCTACCTTTTAATGTATATATTTTGAGTTTCCTCGTTAAACCTCCATCAAGCTTAAAAAAACACTTATACATCCTTTCGAGATATATTTGTAAATTTTTCGGTAGACAATTGTCCCGGCAAAAGGTCGGTTCCTTAAAAAAATTCTGGCTCGCTATCACTCGCCAGGAATAAATCGACACGTAAAAGGCATGCATGGTCTAAATATTGACAAAGCGATGTTGCGAAAGGTCTCAAAATCGCCAAACTAGTGAACGAACGTCTTAAAAACGCAAAAGTAATGGGTCAAAACAGGAGGGAGAAGGGGGTCCAGAAAAAGCGAGTACTTCCCCCTTAATGCTCACTGTCATGGAGGCAGTGGTTTAGGAGGAGTAGTGCGCCAAAGGTTCTGGAGACAACAAACCCAATTCAACAAAACACAGTCCTCTTTCAAGTGGGATTGGGAATTCCAGATCAAAACTCCGGAAATAATATTGTGTGAATTAGCCTTAAGGAGAGGTTTTTAGTTGATTCCCTAGACTTCCATCAAGCTTAAAATTACTCTCCCTAGACTCCCTTTCAAGATAAATTTTTACATTTTTCGGTAGAAAAATTTCCCGGCCAAAGGCCGGTTACCCTTAAATTACAGGATCGCTATCGCTCGCCAGGAAAAAAATGACACCTAAATGGCACGAATGGTCTTAAGATTGACAGAAATGGGGCGAGGGTTCTTAAAATCGCCAAACTAATGGGGCGAACGTCTTAAAATTTCAAAAGCAATGGGGCTAAACATGAGGGAGAAAGGGGTCAAGAAAAAAGTCCTTCAAGTGGAAACCTCCCCTTAAGGGGGTAGTACTCGCTTTTTATGGATCCCCTTGTCCCTCATGTTTAGTATATTTGTTTTGAGATATTAAGACGTTTGTTCCGTTAGTTTTGCGATTTTGAGACCTTTCACCTCATTACTTTTGTCAATATTAAGACATTTCGTGCCCTTAAGCTGTCGATATTTTCCTGGCGAGCGATACCAAGCCTGTATTTTTAAAAGGAATCGGCCTTCGGCGGGGAAATTTGTCTACCGAAAAATGTAAAAATTTATCTTGAAAGGGGGTCTAGAGGGTGTTTTTTTAAGCTTGATGGAGGTCTATTGAGGAAACTAAAAAATAAATAAATAAATACATATATAGACCAAAAGCCAAGCACTACCCCCGTAAAGATAACTTAGACCGGTAACTTTTGTCCCTACATTGCAAGCCGTTGTATATAAGCTGGTGCCGTTATGAGGAAATCTACTATTTGTTTTTTCGTTATGCGATAATATCTTTGAAAAAGTTAATATTTCTAAACTGCTATTGTATGAATTTGTCATTTAGGACAATATGAAGCCTTGTAGTACTGTAATTATCTATTAAACCTTCTCTATTGTAATGAAACGTGGCATTAATTCATCAGTCCGCACAAAGTTTATAACTTGAGAAAACAAAATCACATAACCTCATGACGTGTTAATTATTGCTTGGGATATATAATATAATATTCTAAGAACCTTTCATAAGTGTAAATGTACTCTACTGCTCAAATTACATTATCCTAAAGGTTCAAAGTGACTCTCATCACCACCTTTAACCCGGCAAGTGCGGGAAGACCCTTAAGAGTTTCCCCGGGCGACTGCGGGAAGACTCTTAAGATCCTGGGCCTAAAAAAATCCATTTAAAACACCCCCAAAAAACTTGAACCCTTTTTTTTTTTATTTATTTATTTATTTATTTTTTTTGCCCCTGGGCCATGCCAAATATCACTCCTCCACATCCCCTCCTTCCCCCCCTCCTTCAGTTATCACCTATTTTCCCTGTTATTCCCATTTCCTGTGGTCTATTTTCGTGCTAACATTAGCGAGTTGCAAGCAGGGCGTTGTCATCACTGTTACCAAGCGAGTGCAAGAGAGAGAGAGAGTGTATCGATCGACAATCTCTCTCCAGACGTGAGGAGGAGTGGAGGGGAGGGAGGTTGCCTCAGCCTTTGGTCATGTAACTCTCGGCCTGTATCGCCGATTTTGACCATCCAAACGCTGTTTCCACTTGTTTTATTGCTGTAACACGTTAATACCTTTATAATCAACGTAAAATAGGCGCATATGGATAAGTATTAATGCTATATATGGTAAAATAACTATGTTAGTGATGGAAACAGCTCAAATACGTGCGCACAGGCGTGTGGTGTCTCACACCCCCCATGCGCACGTCTTAGGTTAATACACAGCCTTCCTCAAAAGCGTTTGAGCTCCGTTTGACTTAATAATCTGCCTTACTTTATCTTGACTCTCTATTTGTTCAGCTGTACCAAAAACACCAGGAAACGTTCCTCCGTCACACAGAGGCTAAACAAAACACTATAATACACTTTATAATTTATACACCTGTTTAGGTAACTCCTCTTGTATTCGGCAACAGCAGCACTAGAACTTCCATTGTCTAGCCCATAAATAATTATCATGTTTCCATATTTTACAATCTAGTTAGTATTTTTTTTTTTGCAGTCTTCGTCTCTCAAATGGTGGAAAATAACTCAAATGGTGGAAAATAACAACAATTGTGTTAGCGCCAACTGAGCGACACAGGATGACAGGAGTGGACAACTCATGCATTGAGGCTTCATATAATTGACAAATCCATACACTAGTAGTTTAGAAATATTCCCTTTTTCAAAGATATCATGGCATAACAAGAAAATACGAACATTTCCTCATAGGCACCAGTTTAGCCTCTCTTCCAACCCCACCACCTCCTCACTGTCAAAATTAAATGACAGATTACCAAACACTGATAGAGAAAAATAAATATGTATATAGAACACTTTAAACTTAGAATTGCATAATCTTTCATTCCTGAAAGTTTTTGTCATAACTCTCATGGCACTCGGTATATATATATATATATATATATATACTGTATATATACTGTATTCAAGCCACCTTTGCAACTTCCCGGCGCGAACAATTATCAGGTGATGTGTAGGCTACCGAATGATTTGGTCTCGGAGGATTTGTCCCCTGACGAGATTCATACTCAAGGTGATTATTGTTATCCACTATATTATTTATTGAGTAAGTTAATGTGGTAGTACTCGCTTTTTATATAGCCCCTTCTCCCTCATGTTTAGCATATTAGTTTTGAGGTTTTAAGACACAGTTCCGTTAGTTTGGCGATTTTGAGACCTTTCGCCCTATTTCTATGTCAATATCAAGACCTTATCGTGCCACTTAACTGTCGGTTTTCTCCTGGCGAGCGAAAGCGAGCCTCTAATTTTGGAGGGAACCGGCCTTTGGCCGGGAAATTTGTCTACCAAAAAATGTACATTTATCTTGACAGAGGGTTTAAGGGATGTTTTTTTTAAGCTAGATGGAAGTCTAGCAAGGAAACTCAAAATATATCATTAAATGAAAACATGGACCAGAAAACCAAGCACTACCCCCTTAAATGATTATTTAGGAAAGGATAACTCTGGGTAAGCTATGTTGGAATGTGTTAGGTTTGATTTGGTTAGAATAAGTTATAATATATTAGGCTAGGTTAAGGTAGGCTGTGGAAGGATAGTTTATGTTAGGTAAGATTATTTAGGTTGTTTTAGGTTAGTTTGTGTTAGGATAGGGTATATCAACTTACTATAGATGCTGTTACGTTAAATTAGGTAAAGGGACAAATTATCTTTAAATTAATATCCAGGAATGAACGACAAAGGTGAGGAATCGCTCAATATTAATATAAATGCAAAGATCTTGCTTAAAAATAAATAAATAAATAAATAATCGTTCATCGTATATGACTTAATTTTAACCTTTTCAACAAACAGTGTCCTCTCCTCTTAGTTTGTGTATTATTAAATTTAATAGGATAAAAATTAATGGCTTTGCGAGGAACAAGTTTGTTTTTTAAGAAAGTCCACATATACTGGAAATAAGTCCGTCAGTCAGTAGCCAAACCCGCACTCCCTAAAAGGGGCGCTCTTAGCAAATACAACCCTTTGGCTCACCTTGACACTTATGGGGAAATATTATTATTATTAAAATAGGGATTCGCACCAAGCCAAAAAGACTGTGGCACCAAAATAAACTTTGTGTAAAAAAAATCGGAGTTGTTGTGGGGCTGGGCGTAATACGTAGTAGAGGATAAGAAGACTAGGAAACACTATTTAAAGAAGCTGAAGGAGACCGGTATGGAGGAGAAACCGCATAAGATGTGGGAGGGAGAAAGTGGGGGACTCTCCAAGCATATCGGCTAAGACAGGGGGGCGATTAAGGGAGTATATGAAGGGGAATGCTTGCCGTCGGGCATTGGAGAAACGCGGACAGTCTATCAGGAGATGCTGGACAAACACTGGAATATGGCAGCAAGGACAGAGCGTGGGGACATCACAGGACATCAAATGACCATGCGTGAGCCTGGTGTGGCCGAGCCGAAGACTGGCTAGACCTCCCATTGACGATTGCGATGAGAAGAAGACTTCCAAGATAGGATGGAAGGTTTGATAGAACGCAGTTTGACATCAGACACCCTCATGGAGGTCCACACGTCCTGCCAGCGCTGACTTAGTAATTGAGTAACATGTGGGAAGTAATCAGATGCAGGAATACGCCGTGGCACGAGTCGGTTAGAGGTAATAGCAGAGCAGGCGAGAAAATCAACTCGCTCATTGCCAGGCACTCCAACATGACTTGTAACCCAACGAGAAAGACAGGGACTTTAATTTAGTAGCGATGCGGAACAACCATTCCTGAATCTCCAGCACTAAGGGGTTAACAGCGGGAATAGACTGAATACTCTGTAGAGCACTAAGGGAGTCACTGAAAATTACAAAGGTATGAAGGTGCGAACAAAAAATAGTACGTAGGGCAAATAAAATAGCAAATAACTCGGCCGTAAAGACACTAGCACATGATTGGATATGAGGTTGGAAGGTCCGGTCCGGGAATACAACCGCAAACCCTGTACCGGCTGAGGTCTTGGAACCATCAGTGTACACTGGGACGGCTGAAGAGTGGTTTAGCATATTATGTTCCACAAACTGAGCATAAAGCAACTGTGGGGTTGAAGAGGCCTTGGAGGGGGGGAGGGGAGCTGTACAAACGGTAGGGCGAGGGAGTAGCCATGGGGGGAATTCTGACTGTCGGAGGGGTAGCACTGATGGAATGAGAAAAGAGAATGAGGCTAGTAAAGCAGAGACCCGACGGGGGAACGAAGTAGCAGTCGATGATGGGGCTATGCTGAAAGCCGTGGGAGGAAAACCAGCCGAACTGTGTTGCAGAAGGCGAAGATGATATCGAAGGGTCCGTTTATTCCTCCTGGATGATAGCGGCGGGACACCTGATGCTGCATAAAGGCTAATAACCGAAGTAGAGTGAAAAGCCCCCAGCGACAAGCGCAGACCGTGATGGTGAAGATAGTCTAGGCGCTTAAGGTTTGTATTTGCAGCGGAGGCATATACTTGGCAGCCATAATCGATCTTGGATAGAATAAGCGTTGTATGGAGGCGCAGAAGAGTCGTCCGGTCCGCACCCCAAGACAAGTGGCTAAGGGTTTGTAGGAGTTGAAGCCGTCGGGTGGTGGAGGTCAGCAACGAAGTAATGTGCGGATACCATGTCAACCGAGTATCGAAAATGAGACCCAAGAATGGAGCTGAGGACCTATAAGGCTGGTAAGGTGGTTATACAACTTAAGAACAGGTTGCGGGACTGTATGGCGTTTTGTGAAGATGACGGCACAAGATTTCTAGGGCGAAAACCGAAAACCATGGGTTGTAGCCCACTGCGTAGCTGCATCGAATGGCCTTTGTTACGCTGGCCAGCTTGCCAGAATGCACTCTTAACTCGCTAGCGCTCGCCAGGGCAGTGAAATGGGCTACAATAATCGTAGAACGATGTTCTTTCTTTCATAGAGTTCATGTTGTCGCAGACAGATCAGTGGTGG